>PVJH01001100.1:0-234460 GCA_004026705.1 Nesogale talazaci
ACCCCCCCACCCCGCCACCCACCGAGGCACACAAGCTGTAGCTCCCAGCAGCCACTGCTTTGACGGATGATGCTAAGGAGCTTAGCAGAGAACAGAGCCAAGTCCAGTTAGAGCGTGCTGGGGCGGTGGCTTCTGACTTCAATTACCTCCCCAGTGGTCTGCCACGCTCCCTGAAATTCCATTAGGATGATGGAACCCTTAGGTACAGGAGGAAGGCCAATGGGGGAGGAAAGAGGTTGGGGCAGGGATTGGGCTCAGAAGATGTAGAATTGGATACCCTATCTTTCATTAGGTAGCCATATGACTTTGCACCAGTCAAGCCCCAACTCTGAGACCCTCTTTCTGCAAAACAAAATCTCAGAGACGGAATATAGGAAAATGCAAAATTACTTAATTGCCTACAGTCCACACTGAGCATTCCTGGGCAAGGCATTCAGACCTCTCACATCTGCTCTTCCAGTGACTGGAATACCATTCCCAGGGCTCCTTTCCTTCTTCCCTTCGTTATCCTCCATCGCAGCCACACCAGATGCTTGCATTTTAGGTCTTTCCCAACTGGTATGTCCCACCCCACCTCCAATCTTGACTGCTCAGCCAATTTCTATTCACTTCTAAAGACTCAAATCACATACTCATATTCATTTTGCATTAAACATATCTCCTTGCACGCACAACATGTGTTTCAGATCCTTCTGCGGTTTCTTGGCCAATTCCTTTGTCCATTCTTTCAAACTTTTCCTCCGAAACTCTCTAGCATGAGAAGCTCCATGCTTGTGAGGTTGTCCTGGAAACCAAAGCAAAGCCCAAATCTGTTGATGTCAACTCATAGTGACCTTCATAGAACATATACCCTGTAAGATTTTAAAAGGTCAGTTGTACTAGCATATACTTATGATATATGTGTGTGTGTATATATACATATTTATATATCATACCAGTCAATAGCTTACTCACATTAAGAAGGGTTGTGCTATTGTCACCATAACCAATTTCAGAACATGTTCTTTTGGTGTTCATTGTTAGCTCTCCATCCCTGTCATGTTCCTAAGTATGTATTAATCCAGTTCCTGTCTCTGTTACCTATCCTGGATTTCATAACTATAAAATGACATAAAACACAAAGAGGAAGTGAACAGTAATAAAACAACAGCAACAACAAAATACCCAACAAAAATGACTAGGAAAAAAACAGAGAAAAATCTCAATTGAAAAGAAAGCAAAAAATATTAAACACTGAAACAATTAAAAAATGGATCAAAAGAAAGATCAAACTGATGAGGCATTATATTTTAACCTAACTGCAACTTCTACAATCAACTTTATCACATTCTCTGTCTGGAAGCAAAACTATTCACATACCTAGATTATTATCAGATGGGATTCACTGCAGTGGTTCTCAACCTTCCTAATGCCCTGACCCTTTAATACAGTTTTTTATGTTGTAGTGATCCCAAACCATAAAATTATTTTTGTTGCTTCTTCATAACTGCAATTTTGCTACTGGTATGAATTGGACGACCTCTGTGAAAGAGTCTTTCAACCCCCAAAGGGGTCATGACCCACTGATTGAGAACCACTGCACTGGGGGGCTTAATCCATGTGGGGGTTTCCAATGGATTTTGGACTTCCACTTTCACCCACAGCCTTCTTTAAACTGGATGTTCAGAATTTAAGCTCTAATACCATTCCTTTCTTCCGGTGTGGATTTTATTATTTACAATCCTTGTATCATGCATGTTAGTGTGCTTCTTGCAAGTGGACATAGTTGATGTCTCACTTAGGTGGTTGCTTGTTTGAAAACAAGCCTTCAAGATCCCAGATGCTGGGTCTGGTAGCTGGGCACCATCTGGTTTCTTCATTACACTTATTACAGCACCTATCTCTTCATGAGGACAAGTATTAAGTTCAGCTGGCCATGTCATAAGAACTAATGGTTCTAAATGGGAGTGAAACTTCATTGCAAGCCCTCAATCCATTCATATTTCTGTGGTTAATTTTAGGGACACCATTACCATTGTATGATAGAGAAGATTATAAATCATTCTCCTGGGGCACAAGGTAATTCTGCAGATAGTGTCACTCATTTAGCCAGTGGTACAGAATTTAAAATGCCATTGTGAGCAGGAAATTATACAAGTATAGCCTGGCTTCACATCACAACATGTGAATTGTTGATTTGGAAAGATTAGAATTTTAAGTTGCCTGGACACTCTCAGGGGTCGTCAAACTATGGCCCATGGGCCACATGCAACCCACCGATGACATTGATCCAGCCCACTGGGTGATTTTGCTGCTGCTGCTGTCCTGTTTAGGAGCGGACTCATCTCAGGCCCACAGTGAATGTGTTCATAGTTGCTATTTTTGTTTTTTAAGTATAGTCTGGCCCTCCAACGGCCTGAAGGACAGTGAACCAGTCCCCTGTTTAGAAAGTTTGAGGACCCCCTGATATATACGCAGCTCCATTGTGTTTTTAAAGCTCTACTATGTACAGAGTCAGACTGCCATACCTTCTTCCCTCAGACCAATTGGTGGGTTATAACAGCAGACATTTCCATTAGCAGCCCAGCACCTTAACCACTGCATTGTCAGGACTCCTGGTCAGATTATCTTATTTCTCCCTTAATTCAGACATAAGTCTGGCATACTCATTTTTCCCTTTCTATGACACACTCATACACTTTTCTTCATCCCTGCCCGTCTGTGCTCCTCTCCTCCAGCATCAGGAGACCAGGACTCTCAGTTATCCTACAGAGGCCAAATCCTGCCCTTCTGCACTCTGATTTAGTCACTCCCATCTTTTTGCAGGAATTACTCCAGCACTCTTCCATCCTCTTGATTTTATTCTCAACCTCTCCATTCCTATTGACTTTCTCTTCAGCCTAAAAACAGGCACAGTCTTAATGAAGAAAGTGAAGAAGAAGAAGGAGAAGGAGAAGGAGAAACACCCCTGTTCTTGCTCTGAACCTTTTTACCATTAATTTTCCTAATCTCTTCTCCAATCCTGAAACCAAACTTTATCTAAATGTAGTTTCTACTCATTATTTACAAAGCTCTACCTCTAAGCATGACAAATCTTACACAATCTCAATCTCATTCTTATTCTCACACTATTGAAACTGCTTTCACCAACGTCAACTCTGATTTCTGACTACAATAACTATTTGTTACCAATGATCAGGTCTTTCTTTCAAAAATTATTTAGCTTTCAGTTTCCCACAATACCACTATTTTAATCTCTGAGTATTTATTCTCAATTCATCTCCTATATGCTTGTGACAGTCATGTGCTTGTGTTAATTTCATGATTGAGACATGGGGGTGGAGTCTGGCCTGTTAATCTGGAGATGGCCATTGAGTAGCCAATGAGACCTCTGTGTGGGCATGGTTTTCTCCTGATACATCTGGGAAATCTCAGGATATTTCCCTTGTGGAGATGAGAAGCTATCTCCCTAGTTGTTGGGAGTTAGTTCTGAGAGACGATTAATCACGAAAAAGACAAGATGGCAGCATCTGAGAAGCCAGAGAAGCCACACGGCTTTGCCCTGATGAAGCCAGATCTCTGAAACTGGAGAGGCCATGTGGAGAAGCCTGCCAGCGTTGAGTTGCTTCTGCCACCACTGGATGCTGTTGATGAACCCTGAGCCCTGGAAGCGAGGAGCCATGGGGAGACCTCTGTCAGTGCCAGGATTCTGCACCCACTGACCTGTGACTTCGTGAGTCAGAAGGAGCCATATACTGGTGTCGGGCATATGGGCTAGCATCGAACTTATGACTTTGAAATGGCCTGGTTGGGATGCTTTCTCAGTGTTCCATTCCTTTTGTGTATGAACCCTTTCCTTATATCCATATGTCTATGAAATTTGTTCCTCTAGTCTACCCGGACTAACACAATTTTTTAAAAAAAATTTTTTTATTAGGTTCTCATACATCTCTTGTAACAATCCATACACCATACATTGTGTCAAGCACATATGTACATCTGTTGCTATCATCATTCTCAAAACATTTGTTTTCTACTTGAACCCTAGGTATCAGCTCCTCATTCCACTCCCCTTTCCCCACAACTCCATGAACACTTGATAATTTATAAATTATTGTTATTTTGTCATATCTTACACTGTCCGACGTCTCCCTTCACCCACTTCCCTGTTGTTCATCCCTCAGGGAGGAGATTATATGTAGATCCTTGTAATCAGTTCCCCCTTTCTACCTCACCTTCCCTCTACCCTCTCAATATTGCCACTCTCAGCACTGGTCTTGAAGGGATCATCTGTCCTTTATTTCCTGTGTTTATAGTTCCTATCTGTACCAGTGTATATTCTCTGGTCTAGCCAGATTATAAGGTAGAATTGGGATCATGATAGTGGGGGCAGGAAGCATTTAAGAACTAGAGGAAAGTTGTATGTTTCATCATTTTTATACTGCACCCTGATTGGTTCATCTCCTCCCTGTGACCCTTCTGAAAGGGGCTGTCCAGTTGCCTACAGATGGGCCACTGCACACTTTCTGTATTCACAATGATGTGATTTTTTTGTTCTTTGATGCCTGATACCTGATCCCTTTGAAACCTCATGATCATACAGGTTGGTGTCTTTTTTCCACGTGGGCTTTGTTGCTTCTGAGCTAGATGGCTGCTTTTTGACCTTCAAACTTTTTTGAAGACACGAGACACTCTATCTTTTGATAGCCAGGTACCATCAGTTTTCTTCACCACATTTGCTTATGCACCCATTTGTCTTCAGCAGTGGTGTCAGGAAGGTGAGCATCATGCCCGTTTAATAGAACAAAGTGTTTCTGCATTGAAGGACCCCTTGAATGACATCTCCTAGATTCTTGATTTACAATAAATGTGTGTATTACTTCCTTGGGACACTGGTGCTATAGCCATGGAACTGCTTCTGAGTCTTGGAAATCCTCCTGCGAAATAGATTCAGGCTGCTGTGATCCATAGAGTTTCTGCAGAATAATTTTCAGAAGGAGGTGTGATCAAATCATTCTTCCTAGTCGCTCTTAGTCCAGAGCAAACCCATGGTCCCCAAGTTATTCCAACTCATTAAAACTGACTACAGGTGTTTCAAAGTCAAATGTTCAGGAGCAGATTGCCTCATCTTTCTTCAAAGGGTGGGTTTAAACCTCTGACCTTGTGATGACCAGTTCAATGCTAACTGGACAGTGCTACCAGAGCCCATGCTTAGTGTGGAAGCTCTAATGGGACAGCTGTGCTGAGGTGATTTGGTTGTGACTCAAGCACTGCTCTCCCATGTAGAAAGCATGAATTTCACCATCACTGCCTCTTCAGATTTGCTACCTTCTTCTTTTCCAGAGAAACCAGCTGTGGGCTTGTCAGGTTGACTCCTTTACCCAGTCTTCAGGGTTCCCTTAGGAAATTGCCGCTGGGCCCACTCCTATGCTTGTCACCTGCATGGCTCCTCCAGCTCTTTTGTCGCCAACCCTTTCTCTACTCATCCATGTATACGGTTTTGACTACCACTTGCGTGGAAATATTTCAAAGCTTCTGTCTTCAGCCCATTCTCTTCTTTTCAAGCTTTAGCGACTCCTCTATCTAAGTACTCCCTGAGTGCTTCTCCCTCACCGAAATCAACATCCTACCTTATACTGTGTTCCCTTATTCCATTTCCCAAATTAGAAACCCAGAAAGCATACTTTCCCTCCCATCCAATCAGTCACTCTTGTGGTTTGGGGTGCTGCTCAGTCGATTCTAACTCATAACTACCTTATTTGGTAGACTAGAGTCAGCCCAAAGGATTTGGGGCGTGATCTTTATAGAAGCAGATTGCCAGAGCTTTCCTCCCACAGACAGGTTAGGTGGTTTCGAAATAACAAGCTTTCGGTTAGAAGCTTAGAACTTAAATGTTACACCACCAGAGATTCTAAATCAATCACTATGATTCATTAATATTACTTCTAAAAACTATATTGCTCTACTGCATTCTTTCTGATACATTCCAGATTCAGTACTGTATCATCTTTCGCTTAAACAGCTCCAACTTCCAAAAAGGTCTCCCTGCTCTCCGCCTCCCGTTCTCCCAGTCCATTCATCACCCAGCAGCCAACTTGATTTTTGAGAAGTGTAAATCTTGTGATGCTCCCCTGTTACAACATTTTGATGTTATCACATCTTCTTTGCGATCACCCTCTTTAGCATCACATATATGAACTATCTTTATCTGTCCTTGTTTATGTATCCATCTCAAAACGCTTCCTGCCTTTGCTTTCTTGGTCGAGCAATCAAAATATTCTGACAGTTTCTCAAAGGGGAAGGCAATGCAGTCCTCCTGAATGTATATTGAAATCAAGTGCAGAACTGAAAAAGTATATAGGAATGCCTGTGTACCACACGAAACCAATGAAGTTAGAAACGCCTATCTCAGGATTATTCCCATCATTGGTCTTTTTACAAAAAAGTTATACAAATCTCCCTAGATGATCTAAAAGTGCAATCCTTGGTCTAGTACACAATTTCTCACCTGTTGAGGCCTGAGTAATTAATTTTTCTTCAACATTCATCTCAGGCATATTCTACTTCAAGAACTTTCCCCTGAGGCTATCTGTGGGTTAGAGCAGGTGCCCATGTTCTGTGTCCAATCAGGAACCTATCACAATTCTCACAATGCACATCCCACTCTTTGTGTAACTAGTTCTGTTTTTTCCTCTGTGCTAAACTCCTTGAAGCAGAGACTGTTTTAATCACCCTCTTTATCCTAGCTCAGAATAAGAGTGGTCTAGGGAAGTGGTAGTACATTGGTGAAGTGCTTAGCCATTTACTGAAAGGTGAGGGATTCAATCCCCTCAGCCACTTTCTGAGATATAGGAGCTAAAGATCTGTTCCTCTAAAGATTATAGCTGAGAACACAATATGAGGTGGTTCTATTCTCTCCTATAAGGTAGGTATGAGTTGGAATTGACTCCATAGAACACACAGCTACAGTGGTTCTTACATTCCCTTTCTCTCACTCTCTTCTAATTGATAAAGATCCTCACATGCATTTTGTCCTTCAACAAAGTTCTCCAAAGTGAAGTCATTTGCCTAGTGACTCACAGCAGAATGTCAAAGGCAGAATTAGAACGACTTCCTTCAGGAAGCCAGTCTAGGACTTTTCTGACTTAATAATCTAATATCTGTAAAAATCAATCAAGAGCTCATACTTGTTGATAATACTTCTCCAAGCTCTCATCCATGTCTAGGGGTGACTCATCACCAGAAACCCTAATGTAGCTTATCTTGAAAGTACAGAGTTGGCACTGTAGTGAAATTTTTTTCCTCTTTATATAATATTTTAAAATTAACACTTTCTTGTGAATTAGGTGAAGGTGTACAGAGCAGATCATCAGTTTTACATTCGACAACTCACACACACCTTGTTTCAACTCTTCCATAGCAACCTGTGAGTTTGCTATTACTTGTTGCACTTTCTTCCTGTGTTTCCTGTATGTGCTCCTCCCTCTTTGTCCTTGGGTAAATGCTGCACCTCTGATCATAATGACTGATTATTTTATCTCAGGGATTAGTTTTATTCCAGACATGATGGATGGCTTAAAGATCACAGTTTTGGGGGTCCCACCTGTCTTTCTTTGGCCTTGAAAGCCTAGCTTATTTTATGACTTTTTTTCTATATATTTTTCTCCCACTGTATCCAGGACATTTTAATGTGATCCCTTTTGTGCATTTGGCAGTGGGAGCTAAGTGCCATCCAGGGTTGTTTTTTTTTTATCTCAGTGTTATGGAGACTGGTATTTGAGTGTTCCATTGGCCCATTGAATTAATTAATTCCATGTGTCTTTTGATTTTTATTTTCCTTTTATTTGATTTGATTTGATTTTGATTTTTATCATCCTCCTACCTCCACCGTGGGCCAGGAAAAACAACTTAGATGGCTACTTATAGGTTTTTAAGACTCTAGTTGCTACTAACCTGAGTAGGACATAGAACATGTTTTTGTGACATGTCACAATAGACCTTGTTAGACAGGGCTTTCTAGAGAAAAAAAACCAGGACACTTATGATGTTTGTGTGTGTGTGTGTGTGTGTGCAGATGATAGATAGATAGATGACAGATAGATAGATATAGCACAAAGAAATATAACAGCTTATTTGTCCACACAGCAGTACATAGGGATCAATTCAACTCATTTCCATGGAACAATTAATATACTGGAAGTCCTTCAGATCACAAGGGCCGCTGAATCAAAGGTCAAGGAAACAGACATCTGAGTCTTCCTTTGCACAGTTCAGACAGTCTGGCCACAGGCAGCAAACAGCAGATCAAGTCACCAACAATCAGCAAAACAACAGGAACTGCCAGTCCCAAACTCAAGTGATGTACACATCAGCAACATGGCGAAGCACGTCTCAAAGGAACCTCATGCTCTAGTGACACGATCCATGGGTTGACAGTCCCACAGGCAGTATAGTTTACAAGTTGAAGCAGAGAACTAGTATCCGAGTGCTGGTTCAATCACCAGAGAGCAAGAGAGATTAAGGTGGCGCTTACCACGCCATCTATCTCTTTGTCCTCCAATCAAACTGCGACCTTAATAATCCCACATGTTTCTGTTAGCCAGGTTGGCACAATAAACCCAACTATCACAGTCCATCCCTTGCCAACTGGGAACCTCTACACAATTCTTTAGCCATATATAATTTCCAGATATGAATGAAATCACACTGACACCTAACATCACAAATCTACCTTACATATAAATGAAAACCTACTGAATCTAATTGTATCTGGTACATCACACATGAACAAAGGAAAGATATTCAATAAGCACATATAAAGAAGATAAACTGACAAGCATAAGCCTCACTTTTGTGATTGAGCGTGTGATCATAACTGTTATGTAGAACTACCTTCTTCTACTACCCATTCTGTATTATCATTCTCCCCCAGCAAACACCTCAGCTGGCTATGGTTCTTTGCCTGATGAGGTGACCCAGACCTTCAGTAATTAGAGATCTGGGTCATTAGACATCCTGTCAGGATTGGGTTGCTGTAGTTTCCCATTTGCTTTAATCACAGGTCACAGTAATACTAAGAGACAGTGTATTCTTAGATTCCAGGCATAGTCTTCTTTACCTCTCTTATGTAGCACCAGTCCAATTTCTCCTTGGTAATCAGGATCAATCACACCACTCATTAGAGTGACCCCTTCCTGACCTGTTAATCCAAAGGCATGAAAAGCCCAAAGTGGCCAGAGTGCATTCTCAGCTGCCAGCTCAGTGGGATCCGTCCTGTGTTTCCAGGTGGGATAGTTTCTTTCTTCAGAAAAAAACAGGATGTTCAGGCCTGAAGTATATGGGGTTGCTGGGACAAGAAGCAAAAAATGCTGTAAGTAGATCAAAAGGAATAATAGTGAGTGGTGCCATGGCAGCTTCCACCCCTTGATTGGAATCCTGGCTATTGGAGACAAAGCACCACATATTTTTTGGGCCACTAGTTTAGTTATGTGAAAGTGTCAAATTGACAAGGGGTCATCGTGGTAGTTATATAATCATTTGTCAATTTGAGGATTAGGAGTGAAGGCGGTGGAGTCTAGTTTGTCAATAGAGTTATAGCCAATGAGGCCGCTGTGTGGGCATGACCTTCTCCTGAGGATTCTGGTACTTCCTCTGTGGAGGCAGGAGACACACATTCTCTCTACATCCTCCTTGAGAGATCCTCTAATGACAAGACACATAGCTGTATGCCCTGTGAGCTGGAGAAGTCACATGGACCTACCCTAATACAACCAGACTTCTGGAGCTGGGAGAAGGCACGTAGAGACCCCTGCCAGTGCTGAGATGCGTACAACACCACTGGATCCAGAAGACCTTCAACCCACTGGCCTGTGATCTTCCTGCATTCGTGTCATTGCATTTGTTTCATGAGTTTGAAGAGGTTTTTATCGACATATGGACTAATGTATGATTTATGGATTTGGTTGGGATATTTTCTCAATATTCTTTTGATAGCCATGTACTATTAGCTTTCTTCACCACATTTGCATATGTACTCATTTTGTCTTTAGCGATTGTGTCAGGAAGGTAAGCATGGTGGAATGCTGGATTATTAGAACAAAGTGTTTTCTCATTAAAGTAGTACTTGAGTAGAGGCCAAATCCATCTGCTACCTTAATACTTAACTTATAAATATACATACATAGATATATTTTCCTATCATTATAGATAAGTATACTTACATGTACATGCCTATATTTAGACCTCTATAAGTTTCCTTTGCCTTCTAACTCTTTCTTGTAGTTCCTTTTACTTTTCTCTTGTTCCACTGTCATGTTCAACCTTCATTCAGCTACACTGCCCTTGATCTAATTTCTCAGCTACATTGCCCATTATCTAGACCCAATAGTCATCTTATATCCTCCTTGCTATTGAATTTAGATCACTTGCTGTTTGTTCCCTTGTCCCCTGCCTCCCCGTCTCCCATGTTCCTCATGGCATCATTGGTCCTATTGTTTTCTCATCTGGGGTTGTTTATCCTGCCTATCTTATCTAGATATACATGAACAGTCAATAGTAAATAAAACCAAGACAAAGCAAAACAAAACTACAAAACAACAACAACAAAAATCAAAGACCAAAAAAGCCTATAAATAATTCCCTGTCTGTTTGTTGAACTTTAGCAGTACTTTTTCTAGTCAAATCTGATGGGGTGCCACAACCTGATCCCAAAGTCTATTTTTAGTTTTCTTCAGGGACTTCATTGCCTTGCTCCGCTTGCACATTTCCCACAGTTTGGTCACAATGTTGTCCCCTGTAGTGCTATTGGTCAGTGAGGGACATAGTGTCTTGTCCTCTCTGTGAATTGACTGCTCTGAGCAAGAATATCATCCTCATAGCTTGATTAGCTAGGATGTATTCCACTCTTTCTCCTTCCCTATTCTTTTGCACATTTGTGCTCTTATCAGATGTGCACCTCTCCCTAAGCTGTGGTTTCAATGTTTTTCTCTGAAGGGCATTCTTCTTATGTCCACATAGACATCTCTGTTGGTCCTGCAGACATCTCTGTTGGTTCCCTGCTTCCTACTGGTATGCTGCATTTACATTTTGGTGCACTAGGTTGAAAGCTGGTCCTTTTCTCCCGCTCCTGTGAAGATATAGACAATACCCTCCCTTTGGATGGGTTAATGCCCTGTTCCCCTGCTATGTCTTTTTTCTCTTGCTTCTCCTCCTTTTTAGTTTACTGCCATATGTATTCCTGGGTTGAATCTGGTCCCTGCCATAGTACCTGGACCTCATCCCAGAAATGTATGCATATAGTTTCTTTTTCTGATGTTCCATTTGCCTATGTCCAATAGGGTAATTGCTGGGTCATATGGTAGCTAAATTTCCATCTGTTTTAGATATCACCAAATCGATTTCTATAATGACTGTATATATTAACAAGTCCACCAACAGTGGATGAGAGTTCTTATCTCACTATGGCTTCGCTTACATTTGTTACTTTCTGATCCTTCGAATTGGACTACCTTTGAGTGTGTTAGGTGATATCTCATGGTTGTTTCAATTTGAATTTTTCTTATGACTAATGATGGGGACATTTTCTCATTTTCACATTTCCTTTTCATGAATCTCAGCCCTGATTTTTATTATTTCTTTCCTTTTGCTATTTTTAGGATTGACCTGTTGACTCTCCTCTACTTAATTTAAGTTGGGTATCAGCATATCAGTCATAAGTCTCTTCTTTTTTCATGTGTGCATGTATTGCTATCAAACTTCCTCTGGTAACAACCTTTGCTGTATCCCAAAGGTTTTGATATGTTGTTTTCTCACTATCATTGGTTTCTAGAAACTTCCTAACTTTATCCCAGATTTGGGCCCGTACCCACTCCTGGGCCAGTTTTTCATTCTCCAATTTTTTGTCCTTGTTTTCTTAGTTGTCCTTTTGTTGATTTCTAGCCATATGGCATAGTGGTCAGAAAGAGAAGGCTGTATGATCTCTATGTGTTTGAATTTACAAAGATTTGACTTGTGTCCCAGGATATGGTTTATCTTCGAGTGTGTGCCATGTGGGCTTGAAAAGAATGTGAATTCTTCTGCAGTCAGGTGGAGAGTTCTGAAAATATCTATCAGGTCAAGTCATCCAATCATAATGTTTCAATATGTAGCCTCCTTGTTAAGCTTCATTTAGTGTGATCTGTATTTCTCAGAGTGATATATTAAAGTCACCTACTACAATTGTTGAGCCTGTGATTTCTTTTTTATCTTTTGGCATGTTTGACGAATTTCATGGGTTCTCTTGTTGTGTGGGTATATACTTATCATGCTCATTGGTTGTTGGTCTACTGTTCCCTTGAACATTATAAAGTGCCCCTTCTTATTGCTTGTTTTGTCTTGTGCCTTGAGATCAATTTTGTCCTAGATTAGGATCACAACCTCTGATTTTTTTGTATTGCTATCTGCTTGGTATATTTTTCTCAAGCCTCTGATTATCAGTCTATTATTGTCTATAATCTTGAGATGTGTCTCCTGTATGCAGCAGATTGATGGATCCTGTTCTTTAAGCCAGTCTGTCAGACTTTTCCCTTTAATGTTTGATTTCAGTCCATTGATATTTAGGGTTATTACAGCCATCTGTGCACTCTACGTTGTCCTTTTGTGGCTTTGTATCTTCTGTATTGGGTGTTTTTCTACCTACCTTTCTTATCAGTGTGTTGTTCAAGTATATGTGGTTCCTTCTTTCCACCCTTGAGCCAATGCTAACTTGTAGGCTGTTTTCTCTTTGTTTTGCCCTCTGGGTGGGTTTTTTTCTATATGGTAGTGTGTTAATCTGGATATACTAGAGAAGCAAATTCCATAAACACTCATATTTCATAAGACAGAATCTTATATAAAGGCTAAGTGTACATTAAGAAAGCATCCCAAACCCAGTGCCATTCAAGCCCACCCATATGTATGACATCAATTTGCAAAGTCCTCCTCAATCTCACAAGACACATGCAATGATGCCAATGCAGAAGGAAAATTAAGTCAGTGAGCATTTAATCATCTGAGTGCTGGCAGTGTTCTTCATATGGTATATCCAGCACCCAGGGATGCATCAAGGTAGGTCCAAGTAGCTTCTTCCCAGGGATGTCTCACAGGAAGTGAGCCTTGCCAACTGAGGTCGAGTGTGAGCAAAGGCAGCTGCATTCTGGTCTGATCATCAGAGAATAAGAGTCAAATCAGGTGAGCTTTGCAAAGCCATTTATCTTCCAGCTCTTCAATTAAACTTCCCTTCAATTGATCCCAATGAATGTGTTCTTCAGCTAGGTTGGCACAATAAACCTTACCTATCAGAGTTGGTCTCTTATTTGTGTTCAATGAGTCTTGTTCTTTTGCCCATACTAGGTTACAAGGATCTTTTACAGGACGGGGTTTCTTTTAATGTATTCTTTGAATTTTTCCTTGCCTGGGAAGACTCTTACTTCTCCATCTATCTTGATAGATAATTTGACTGGATGGAGTACTCTTGGGTTTGCGTTATTATACTACAATTTTTGGAATATGTTACTCCACTCTCTCCTCTTCTTCATAGTGTCCACTGATAGATCTTAGCATATCCTTAATTTGAGACTCCTTGTTTTTCCCTAATTGCATTTATGAGTTTTTTCTTTTCATCAAAGTTGCATAGTTTAACTATTATAAGCATTGGTGATTTCTTCTTGGGATTCAGTCTAGTTGGTGTTCTTTCAGCCTCCAGAATGGTTGCCTAGTTTTCAATAATGTAACTGGGAAGTTTTCCTTTAAGAATTCCCTCACTGTTTTTGCCATTGACTTCTTCGTTGTATCTTGTTGAGATAGTCCAGTTATTCTAATGATGTTCCTCTTCACAGTGTCAGACATGCTCTCAGGTTTTCTTCACCTTCTCTGATTATCTTATTTGACTGCCTTTCCCGTTTGTTGACTTCTTCTCTGGTTATCCTCTAGATCAGTCATTCTTAACCTTCCTAACACTGTGACCCTTTAATACAGTTCCTCATGTTGTGGTGAACCCAACCATAAAATTATTTTTGTTGCTACTTCATAACTGTAATTTTCCTACTATTAATCATAATTTAAATATCTGATATGCAGCATGTATTTTCATTTTCACAAACTGAACATAATTAAAGCATACTGATTAATCAAAAGCAATATATAATTATATATTGTGAAATACATATTTATAATTACAAGTGAATGAAATATTGTTTTGAATCATGTTGTAGCATGGGTAACAGTCTTAATACTACAACAGTAAAATGCGGTGCTAGTTTTGCAACAGCATGTGTAAAAAACCAATATCAGTGCAAAGGATGAGGTAGCTTCTTTCTCACCAGATCAGAAGTTCTCAGGGCAGTCTTTTTCAGAGCACAATGAAGATCATCTTTCACAAAAAGTCACTGTTGTGACCTCATAACCCCCAAACTGGAAAACCCTGTTTAACAATCATTTTGTTGGAAATGGAAGAAGAAAGAATCAACACAGGCTCTGTTAGAACAGGATATGACCTCGAATACTTGATCTAGAATTTTGTTACTGGCATGATAGAGAAATCAGTTCTCATCGCATCACTATTAATAACTTGAATGTACTTCTGGTGTTCTGTCTCAGTGAACATCTTCAACGTTGATTGTGAGTGGGCTTCCGGCAAGTGCAAATGGTGTGTCATGTAGACTTGGAAAGAATAATGAAATGTTGTCTGCAAGCATGTACAAGAGTTCTCTCACAGAAATTATCATCAAGTTGTCTGGTTCAATGTCATGTTCCTCAAATAAAGCAGATAAGGTAGGCAACATGTAAGTTTTATTTTCATCCGCTTTCTTTTTTTTTGCCAAACTGAAGTTTCATTTGGAATGATTGTATCTTTTCAGACAAATCGAGGCATGTTACATTTGGTCCTTGCAGTGATAAATTTAACTTATTTAAGACAGCAAAAATGTCAACCAAGTAAGCTGTTGTCTGCAGTTCACTTTCTTCACCAAGAGGTGTCAAACTGTAGACTTGCTTGCTGAGTATAAACCGTTTTGAGTTCATTATGATGATCAAAAACACGTTTTAAAACTTTTCTCCTCTACAACCATCTTACTGCAATGTGAAATAGCAAAGCATTTTTTGGTGCATCCAACTTGTTGCACAGTTGCAAAAACAGTCGACTGTTTAAAGTGCCCATCTTTACAAAACCGACAGAACTTATGATGCTTTTCATTACTTCTTGTCACTCTTGTGGCAGCATCTTTGCTGCTAATATTTACCGATGAATCATACTGTGAGTTCTGATGGCTTTTGGTGACACATTCAGTACCAAACGCTGAAATCCAGATTGACATCCTAGCATAGCTGGTGTGCCATCTGTGCAAATACGACAAACTTTTTCCCAAGAGATCTTATGCCCTTTCAGAAATGAACTGAGTCAAATATATCAGGTGAAGTAGTTGTCATTTCAGGAGGTTTGCAAAAAAGAAAGTCTCACATAAACCAGGAAATGGGAACCATTTGCAAACATCTGCAGATGGTCTTTGGCTGCTGGAAACGGTAAATCCTCAGCTATGGTGTGAAGTTTCATAGCTTGGGTAGTTCTGAATGCCACCAAATATAAAACTTCAATGGCTGCTACGTTTTGTTTGAAGTACTTGTCACCAGTGTCAAGTCTGGCTTTCTTGAGCCCATCAGCTTTGCTTCTGCAATAGTTAGTATCCTTGCCAGCCAAACTCAGATGCTAGCTATCAAAATGGCATTTTAGTTTGTTCAGCTCTATAGATTTGGCTGATAGAACTTCACAACAGAAAACACATAGTGATTTCTCATTTCCTGTTAGAATTATTAAGTAAAACCATACTGCAAAAAGTCCTCACCCATTTTCTTAATGTTCTTCTCTACACAGTCCATTGTCATGGGATGAGTTGCTAATGAATATAATATATAACAGTAGCTTTAATAAAACAGAAGATGATACATGGCATAGTTCAGTCAATAGAGTTCATTAAATTTTCCTATGATTTACCATTATCTGTGTCATTTTTTTTCACATGCCTTTTACTATCACACGGGAGCAGTATTCACATCAATCACAGCTGAATGTAAAAGGACTCATTATCATCCAGATTAAGTCCCCATGGTACAGATATTTTTTTGCAGTTGTTGATGATTTTACAGTACATGATTTTACATTTACTCAGTAATTTTAACTCATGAATTGTTGCTTTCCCTCCTATACTGCTGCTTTCACACAGTAGCTGCCTTTAACAGAGTAACTGCTTTCAAATAGCTGTTACTTTCTACACAGAAGCTGCTCTCCACACATATGACTGGTCCGCATAAGTACATTATGACTCCAACCCTGTCACATACATCTGTAGTTGTATGGGGTATATGTGATGGGGTTGACGTGATGATGTCATCAGTCCGGGGACTCATATGTGGGTGTATCTGCATGTGGGCGGACCCACTTGAAGAAGAATAGAGGAGCAGTGCATCCATCTCAAAGACCATTGGAAATATGAGTTTCTGATGGTCTTAGGTGACCCCTGTGAACAGGTTTGTTTTTTTTTCTATTCTCAAGGGGTTGCAACACCAAGGCTGAGAACTGCTGCTCTAGGTCACTGGTGCAATTGTCTACCTCCTCAAGTCTGCTGGTGAAGTCTGTGAATTTACTTCTAGATTTTGTTATCTCTTCCCTTAGGTCTTGCATTTCCGTTTGGTACATGGCCTTTATCTCCTCTATCATTTCATCTTCTTTCTGTACTGTTTCCCTCATATCCTGTATGACTCCAAACAACATTCTAAAGATTTCTTGCTGTGTCAGATCAATGTCTGCTTTTTATATGCACATTGTTAGGTTCAGGACTTCTTCTGATATTGTCTTTTGTTTCTCCTATTTTTTGCTGAGGTTGTAGGGGCCAATTGCTGTTTGTGTTGTGCTGTTTTAGAGGAACCTGGTGCCATTTTTCAGAGATTCAAAGAGCACTGGGATCTCTCTTTGGGAGACTCATAGGAATGCTTCTTTGAACTGCCTACTCCTAATTGCACTGTGGGGTTGGGTTACTGCTTTAACCTCCTATGGTTTCCCTCTTTCCCTAGCCAACCAGTATTTTGTTATTTGGAGGGCAAGTTGGATGACCCTTTCAGGGGACATTGATTTGATGGTTGTGGACCTGTGAGGATGGTGCTGCACTGGATGATCTCACAGCAAGCTGTGGTGATGTGACCCATTGGGCACTTCAAAGGGCATGAGAGGGTGCCTGCTGCAATTGGAGTGCTGCTGAGGGCAGTTGGATGTTTGGACTGTGGTGTAGATCACCATAATTGGTGGGCAGAATTGTCCCAGTTGGCCTGATTGTTGTGTAGGTGGGGCAGAGTTTACTGCAGCAGCACGGAGCACTGTAGAGTGCTGGCAGAGCTGCCTTTGGCTGTGTGAGCAGCAGGTGGGAAGAAGTTCCCTCAGCCACGAGGGACTTCAGAGGACAGATAGGATCTCCCCCAGCTGTATGGAGCACATTGGAAAGCGGACAGAGGTTCCTCCAGCTGCATGTTTTTTGTTTGTTTGTCTGTTTTTTGAGAATCACTGCCCTCTGGTGGTGGGAGTAGGAGGACCAGTCTTTGCTCCTGTGGAGCCACTGCTGGAATTGAACCTCCATCCCAGTGGGCTGCAGTCCTGTGCACAACCACTAGGCCACCAGAGCTCAGCCCCAGCTACATGTTTTATCACTGAGAGTGGGAATTCTCTCAGCTGAGAGAAGGGTGAGTGACATTGCCCTAGGTGAAGAGGAGTGGCCTAGAGGCCGGAAATAGCACGTGAAAGGAAAGAGATGAAGAAAAAAAGAGGAAAAGAAATTAGACACAAAACTGAGACTGCTGGGACTAGGGAATAGAGGAGGAGAGTAGAGGGAAAAAAAGTAAAGAAAAAAAGAGAAAAAGAAAAAAGGTAAAGAAATAGCTGAGCCCCAATCACCTCACTCTGGAGTTGAAGGTGTATAAACCATGCCTAAAGGCAGTGGAAAACTGTGGTTGTGTTGGGATAAAGCACTTGGGCCTTCCCGAAGAGCAAGACTCTAGCTGTGACTATGGCCCAGCTAAGCTAGGTCCTAGCCCGTCTCTGTAGTGATAAGCCAAAAGCCCATAGCTCCTTAAATCTTGGTGGATCTCTGTCTACTTATTTTTATGGTGCTCCTCCTGTGACCTGGCAGAATGGAATTTCCCTCTCAGTGGCTCTACTGCACTGATTTGTGAGGAGTCACTCTGGTATGCATTACTCAGTCGCCATCTTGCCAGAAGTCCAAATTTCTTATCTGTAAATTTTGTTACCATTTATTCTTTAGAGAGATTTCTTGGTTCTTAATTTTGGTTACTTCCCTGTGCCATCTTGTCCTGTTTCTTTGTGTGATTTGAGGTTGTCTGTTGTCTTCAAGGCATTAGGTTGTTATTGTACTTATCTGTCGATTATATGTTAGTTGATCCACCTCGATCATTTGCTCTATTTTGATGTATCTAGGAGGGTAGATGAATATGATATTCTCGCATATTTGGCAGCATCAAGATGCTCATTGTCTCAGGGTAGGTGAAGTAGCTGGTGGGAGTATGGGTGCGGGTCTCTGCTGGTTGTGCAGTGTTGAAGACTTGTCGGCAGATATTAATTTCATTAATCTAATGAGGCAGAAACTACTGGTGGCACTTGCTCAGAGGATGGATCATTAGCTGTGCCTAGTGTGGCTTTAAAATATGGAGGTGGTAGGTGCCTCACTCCAGATGGGGAAAGGAAAGATAAAAGAGAAAAAAAGTGACATGATTGTGTACGTGAACTTATGCCTCTCACTATGGAGGTGAAAGGTGTGCCTGATTTATGAAAATGTATATAACTAGATGCAGCAGGTTTGCACTGTATAGTCCAGGGGAGTTCATGCCTCAATCTGCTTGCTGGAGAAGCAGATCAGTGAGAAGCCCTGGATCTGGGAAGTCCTGAGTCTGAGAAGCCAGTGTGAAAGACCTATTGGGGAGAGGAGGAGGGTCAGGGGACATTACTCGTTTCCAAGCAGGCAGAAGCTACACCACTGGTCACCAAGGTGATATAGGAGAAAAGAAACAATAATACATTTCTCTACCAGTCACTACCATGAGTTCTGATATACTCCTGAACTCATTTGGAGTTATTTGGATCCTTCCTGACTGGGAAGGTACTAGGAGCCACTCAGAGCCCAGCATCTCTGGCTGCCAATCTTCCTTTTGGGTGTTTCCCCCACCAAAGTGATCAGGGATCACAATTATCCCCACTTACTGCCTCCCTCCCTGTTTTGTGGTCACCTAAGTTCCTGGAATACTATTTCCCTGCACTCCCCTTCCTTCTATCTTGCTCATGTTATACTTAGCTTGTTTCAGATTTACCTACAACATGGCTCAGTCTCATGGGGAATTCCATGAAGTTGTCTTTCTGTGCTCCTCATTCAGAAATGCTGCCTATAATTTTTCAAAAATAGTCATGCTGTGCTGGACTGACTATTCACATCCACTCCTTTCATTCAGTTTCTTCTTTCAATCAGTGTTTGGTCTAATCTTTTGTCATTTCTTTTGATGCCAGAGTTCTAGCATCATTCTTTGAATCAGTTTTATTTGGTTTCATAAGTCTTTGCTCTGGAGAATAGCAAGGTGTGCCTAAGTTGCCATCTGGGTCTTCCTCTATACCTTCTTTTTATATATTCTGAAACTACTGGAATATACTTGTGGCAGACATGTGCTTTTGTTAATTTTGTGATTGAAATGTAGAGGTAAAGTTTAGCCTATTAATCTGGAGATAGTCATTGAGTAGCCAATGAGACCTCCATGTGGGCATAGCTTTCTCCTGAGACTTCTGGGAAATCACTTGATATTTCCCTCATGAAGATGAGAAGATATCTTCCCTAGTTGTTGGGAGTCAGTCTCAGAGATGATGAATCATGGATAAGACAAGATGGCAGTGTCTAAGAAGCTGAAGGAGCCAGAGGAGAAGCCACATGGCTTTGCCCTGATGGAGCCAGACCTCTGAAGCTGGAGAAGCCACATGGGGACCCCTGCCAGTGATGAGTTGCTTCTGCCACCACTGGATGCTGTTGATGGACCCTGACCCCTGGAAGCGAGGAGCCATGGGGAGACTCCTGCCAGCACTGGGATTCTGCACCCACTGATCTGTGACTTCGTGAGTCGGAAGGAGACATTATAGACTGGTGTTGGACATATGGGCTAATATCGGACTTATGACTTTGAACTGAACTGGGTTGGGATGCTTTCTCAATGTTCCATTCCTCTTGTATATAAATTATTCCCTTATATCCATATGCGTGTCTATGAAATTTGTTCCTCCAGTCCACCTGGACTAGCATAATACATACATACAAGCATACATACATACATATATAAATATATTCTATTTTTACCAGTGCCTTCTACTCTCACTTATATTGACAGAAATTTCACTTTACAGAGAAAAACCAAAACAAAACTTGAGACCATAAAATGTAAGACATACGTCTTAAAAGAATCTTGTGTTAGGATGATGATGGGCAGAAGCTTACTATTCTCAAAACAAAATTGACTCGACTAGAAAATATACTGATTAGTGCTGTAGGGTGGGACAAGTTACTTTCCTTATCTTTATTTTGATAACAATAATACTTGGTGGTTTGTAAGACACAGTGTTGAGGAATAATTAAAAGGAAGTGAGGATAAGAAAGAAAAATGAATGATTTTATTTAATCTTTCAGGCTTTCTACAGTAGTAGAAATGTTGATACATCTAAATATAGGGAAAAATAGGATGGTAAACTGTTTAGAGAGGAGAAGTCTTCTATGGAAAATGGTAGGGAGAAACAAAAGAGTTGAAGGAAGATCATAATGAAGGTGAACTCTGCAAGCAACTGCCAATTTGAGAAAATCATTTTGAAAATATTTTTTCTCATTTACTTATATATACCATATTTTTCAGACCTTAAGACACCTGACCATAAGACACACCCAACTTTTAGAGCAGGAAAACAAGAAAAAAATATTCTGAACCAAACAGTACCAGTATACAAAAATGTTCTGGGATACCACACCTACAGATCAGAAGACACACCCTCATTTTTCTTCCACTTTTGGGGGAAAGTGCATCTTATGTGGTCCAGAAAATACAATATATTTATACTACATATGTACTTTACATATGTATAAATTGCTTAAAACAAATTTGAATGATCTTCCAAAGCAATATGATATATAAAGTGCCCTTAAACTCTAATTCCATACTTCATGTCCATGTAATATTTGTAGAAGTCATACAACCGCTCTAAAGATCTAGTTCCTATCTGTAAAATAGCGATATTAATGACTACCTAGGTAGAATATGCATATTCTTTTTTAAAGGTAAAATACCACGTAGTGTTAGAACAATTTTGAAAATGGGAGTGATAATGGTTGCACAACACAGTCATAATCAGTATTACTGAATTATGTATATAAAAGTTGATTGGCAAATATTTCATAATATATTTTACCACAACAGAAATGTAACTTGTATCCACATAAAAGTCTTTTTCATAAGTTGTAAGATCCAAATGATTTCAGTTTTTCAATCTGTATACTCTTCTATATGTAGGAAAGAAATATGGCCTACACCATATTAAATGAAATATGAAATTATGGAATTAAATGAAATAATATATGTAAAATGCTTAGCACAGTAGCCTGCCACATGTGAAGGATTCAATAAATAGCTGTTTTATGAGTGACACTAATAACAACCATCACAGAAACATTTTGTCCCTGCTGAGAAGTAAAACAAACAAAAAGGCGTCTTGCTCATCTTTTAGGAAAATAAAATGTAATGCCCATTTTAAAAACTCAGGGTTCTTAGTCTCCTTAATGTGTCCTTAATTTGAGAAACTCCAGCAGAATGGTCACACTTGAAATAGTGTGATTGGAGATTTTTCTTCAGCTCTTGAAGGTTAGAAGGCCGCAGCCTTCAGTGATTGAGTACTCCCAAGACGTTGGATCATTTCCTGAACTTCATTTATTTAATAACTAATCTTTTATTGCCTTCTCTCTCTCTTAAAGCCAAGCAGACTTGTTCCCACCCCCACTTCTTTTCAAGGTTTCACCTCTTTAATCATTTGGATAATGCTGGGACACACTACAAACCATTTTAATGGAGGACAGATAAGTGAAGGCCATTTTTCCTCCCGTCTGCTTCTCAGTCTGGCAGTATTTCGGATGATTTTCAATAATCCCAGCAAATCACTCATGTCATTCTCCCACCATCACCTAGTTAATATCCTCAGTCAACAGGTTTCTTTTGGCTCTTTTGTCTGGGAAAGCCTGCTGTGCAAGGTTCCAGAACTCCAGAGGAATGAGTCTGTACCTGGAATTTACATGAACTAAGCCTTGAACTGCAAGATTAACATTTTCCCAAGTTAATAATAATACTTACCATCTCTCCACCATAATTCTGTGCCAGGCACTATGCCAAACACTGTACATACATTGTCATCTTTAATCCTCAGAAAGCCCACAAGGGAATTCTCTGAGGTCTAAGACAATATTACTTGATGTATAGTCTTCAGAGTAAACACATCACCTGGGAACTTTTTAGAAAAGCAGATGTGCATATCTCACCAGAAACTTACGGATAAGAATCTCTGGTGTGGGGGCTGGGGATTAAGGATCTATGTATTAACGAGCCTTCCAGGTAATTGTGATGCAGGTGAAAATTAGAGAAGCACTAGATCAGAAAAAGTGAGTCAATTTTCAAGTACAGGGACCTAATAAATAGCAGAAATACTCTTAAAAAAATCAGAAGACACTCAAGTTCTAAACGAAAGTCCAATGGCTTACAACTAGAAACGAGATGGCTCACAAAAGATTTAACATTTCAACTAACATTGACTTACACAAGAAAGGCACTTAATGTTTCATACAGGAAGATGTGCAGAGGCAGCTTAGTGCCAGGTTTGGTTTATTCCACTGATTTGGTGGTTGTAAGGCTCCAAATTCAGCAACAGCTCTGATTCTCTTGGTTTTCTCTTCATGGCCACAAGATGGCTGCAGCAATTTTCTGGCATGGGAAGTTGTTACTCAGAATCCAGAGGTTTAAGGGGGAGATGAGAGGAAAAGGGTCTGCTGCTTCTTCCACATCTCTTTATAAGCAAATAGTTTTGAAAGCATAACTTTCCCCCAATAGACCCCTCTTACGACTTATAGTTCAGCATTTCATCAAGTGCTCATTCTCAAAGCAATCATTGTCAAGAAAAAGGAAAACAAACAAACTATGACTAGATAAGAATAATCAAAATTCAATACCTGGAGCACATGGTGCCTGAATGACAGTCATGTAGATGGGAAAGCAAGATAAAAGCAGAGTATAAAAATTATGAAATAATGAAAAACAAGTCTGGGGGCACAGGATGTCACTGGGATATGGAAATCTAGGTAGAAAAAAATGAAGAATTTATTCCAGAGAAGAGACATTCCTTAACATAATAAAAGGGATATATACAAAACAATAGTCAACACACTCTGACTGAAGGAAAATAAAAACATTCCCTTTGCAAACTGAAGACAGGCAAGGGTGCTTTCTAACCACTTCTATTCAATATTGTGCTCAAAGTCTTAACAAGAATTATTAGGCAAGAAAAAGAAATAAGAGATCTAATATGACAAAGGATAGGTCAAAATATCTCTATTTGAAGATTATATGATTCTACATAGAAAATATCAAAGGACTTGCCAAAAAATAGGAACTAATTGATTCAGCAAAGTGACAGGAAACAAGATCAACATACAAAACACTGCGCTACACTACATATCAACATACATACACTACTGAAGTACTCTGAAAAGGGAATCCTGAAAATCATACCATTTACAATAGCTTTGCCAAAGATGAGGAATTTAGGAGTAAACCTAACCTGAGAAACAAAAGACTCACTGATTTCAGAAAAACTACAAAACATTACTTCAAAAAAAATTTAGAAGACCTACATAAATGAAATATACCTTGCCCATTGATAGGAAGATTTACTATTGTGAAAATTTCAGTATTATCCAAAACAATCTGTACATATAATTTTGTACTAAATCCTATGACAAAATCATTTTTTCCAATAATTTTATTGGGGGCTCTTACAGCTCTTATAACATTCAATACATCCTTTGTATCAAGCACATTTGTTCACATGTTGTCATCTTCATTTCCAAATATTTTCTAATTGTTGCTATGTTCAAGCCCATAGTTGGGGCCACAGTGACAATTTATTTTGTTGAAGGTTTTCCTCTTTCCCCCCACCCTTCTGCCCTATCAAGCATAATGTCCTTTTCAAGGAAGTGGTCTCCTCTGATGTGTCCACAATATGGTAGACAAAGTCTCTCTATTTTTGTCTTTAAAGAGCATTCTGGCAGTACTTCTTTCAAGACAGATTTGCTTATTTTTCTGGAAGTCTGTGGTACTATTGTTCTTCCTCACCAGCACCACAATTCAAATGCATTGATTCTTCTATGATACTCCTTATTTAATATCTAACTTTCACATGTATATGAAACAAATGAAAAAGCATGTTTTAGATCAAGTATGCCTTAGCTCTCAAAGTACTATACTTACTTTTTAAACCTTTTTTTTTTTTCAATCATTTTATTAGGGGCTCATACATCGTTTTTCACAATATATAAATAAGCATACTCGTCAAGCACCCTCACATGTCCACTTCTATTATTGTTCTCCAATCGTCCACCTTTTTCCCTTTAGCCCCTAGTTTCGGCTTATCCATTCCTTCCCCTCTTCCCCTGGTCTCTCCTCCCCTCCAACCCTCAATAGTTTATACATTGCTATTGTTTTGTCATATCGTCCACTGCCCGACCTCTCCCCCAACCCACTCCTTTGATGCCCGTCCTTCAAATAAGAGCTTGTATATATATATATATATATATATATATATATATATATATATATATATATATATATATATCCTTGCTGTTGGTTCCATCTCTCTACCCCCCCTTCCCTCCACCCTTCCAGTATCTCCAATCTAACCATTGGCCCGAAGGGGCCCATCCATCCTGGTTTCCCCATATCTCCAGCTCCCCTCTATGCCAGTGTGACTTCTCCAGTCCATCTGGATTTGCAAGGTAGAGTTGGGACCATGATGGTTGGGGGACAGGTAGGAAGGCTTCAGGAACCACAGGAACCTTGTATGCATCATCACTTCCTGGCTGCCCCCCGACTGGTCTGTCTCCTCCCCGTGTCTCCCCTGTAAAGGGGTGACCAATTACCCACCAGTGGGCCTTAGGTCCCCACCCTGCTCTCCTCCTCCTATGTAATAATGTGATTCTTGTTCTTTGGTGCTCGATATCTGCTCCCTTCGGCCCCTCTTGATCACGCATGCTGGTGTGCTTCCTGCATGTGGACTTTGCTGTTTCTGCGCTGAATGGTGACTCGATTATCTTCAAGTCTTTGAGATTCCAGGCATTCAATCATTTGTTAGCTGGGTACTATCGTTTCTTCTACTTTGTTTGCCTTTGTATCCATTTGTCACCAGCGATATCAGGGGTCAATTGGTCCATTGATTTTGATTTTTGTTCTTTGCTACCTGATTGTTTCAGCACCTCATGATCGCACAGGTAAGTGATCTTTTATGGTGGATTTTGTTGCTTATGAGCTAGATGGCTGCTTGTTTGTGCTCAAGTCTTTAAGACCCCGGATGCTCTATCTTTTGGTAGCTGGGCCCTTGCTCATGCTCTTACATGTCCTCAATTGGTACATTGGGGATGTGTGCATACAGTGATATATGTTTTTTTTTGTTTTGTTTTTTTCCGCCCCATTTGATGTCTATTGCCTAGACCTTTTACCACTTTCACCACCATCTGACCATGCTGTCTGTTGTGCTTCTTCTGTGTGGCTGTGGTCTCTTCTCAGGTAAATGGTCTAATGTTTATCTTCAGGCTTTCAAGACACTTGATATATCCTTTGATGGCTGGGCACCTTCAGCTTTCTTCACCACATTTGTTTGTGCACCCATTTTACTTCAGTGATTATGTTGGGCCATTGAGCCTCTAGGAATGCCAGATTCATCGAACAAAGCATTGAGGGAGCACCAGGGTGAGGGCCCAAGGTCCACCTGCTACTCTAATATTTGGCCTATAGATATGTTCTTAATTTTATTCCCAACTTATAATAGATAGTGGTATCTATGTATGGACATACCTATATTTAGACCTGTGTAAGTGCCCTTTGTCTTCTAGCTCTTTCCTCTCTTTCCTTCCATCTCCCTCCTGTCCCACCATCATGTTCCACCTTCATTGGCATTTCGTTGTTTTCTCATATTCATTGTCCTTGCTTAATCCTGACCAGACCTCCCACACCCTCCTTTCCATCGATTTCTAACCACTTATTGCTCGCCCAAACCGTCCATGTGTTTGTCCTCCCCTCCTTCTCCTCTCCTCTCTCATGCCCCCAGGAATCATTTGCCCAGTCCTTTCTGTGGTGCAATGGGTCTACTTTTTAAACCTTTAAAGAGATCTTGTGTACCAGGTATACCCTAAACCCTCATGTCATTTGATCTTATGATTGCTGCATCTGTGAATATTGATGGAAGACCCAAACAAGACAAAATCCTTGAAAGCATCAACCTTTTCTTTATTTACCATGATTCGACCTACTGGTTGACTTGTGAGAATTTTTGTTTTGTTTGCATTGAGTTGTAATATATAAGGAAGGCTGGAATTATTGATCTTTATCAGCAAGTGCTTCAAGTCCTCATTTCTTTCAGCAAAGCAAAGTTATGGAAGGTTGATAATAAGTCTTTCTATACAATTCTGATGTCACATTCTTCTTCATATAACCCAGATTCTCTGATGATTTGCTCAGCAAACCTATTGCATATATATGGTGATAAGATACAACCTGGAGTCCACTTTTCATCCTTTTTTTTCTTATATAATTTTTTACCCTTTCATGATTTTACACCGTGTAATGTCCCCTTGCTGTTAGCACAACTACCTCTTGATCCAGGTGAAAGTTCCATGTGAACACAATTATGTGTTCTGGAAATCTGATTCTTCTCTAGGCTAGCCACAGTTTGTTATGATCCACATAGTTGAATGCCTTTTTTAAGGAAATAAAGCACACAAAAACACTTTCTAGTATTCTTTGCTTTCAGCTAAGATCCATCTGAATCAGCAATGGCACTTTGCTCCATGTCTTTTTCTAAACTCAGCCTGAATTTCTAGCAGTTCCCTGCCAATAAACTTCTGCAACCATTGCTGGATGATCATCAGCAGAATTTTATTTACAGGTAATATAAATGATATTGTTCTAGAGCTTGTGCATTCTGTTGGGTCACCTTTCTTTGGAATGGACTCCAATACATCTTTCTTCTAGTCAGTTGGCCAAGGAACTCTTCTAAATTTCTGGGTATAGATAAATGAGTGCTTCCAGTACTTTTTCAGCTTGTTGAAATATTTCAACTGGTATTCTATAGGCTCTAGGAATCTTTTGGGGAGCTAATACTTAAGAAATAAATATCCTATAAATCCTTTAACAGGTGAGGTTTGCATGTAAGGGGACACATAGAAGGAGTCTGTAGATGGGTCATTGATGAGATTAAGGGGATTAATTATATGAGACTCTAGGAGAAGATCAATTGTTGTTGTTGTGACCTTGGTAAATCTGACAAGGTCTTGATTTAGATAATAGGCAGTGGCTATGATAGGAGTCATTAAAATGAAGACTGGCAGTAGTGGACAACTGGCCAGAGGGAGGTCAAGAGTTGATTCAATAATTCTGACCAATCCAGATGTCTGTGACCAGTTATTTTCTGGCTAGTCTGAAGTCACTGTGGAAAGAAGAGTACCAATTTTTCAAAAGAAATTTAAGGTGGTCAAAGAAAAATAGTTATATGTAGAATGTCTTAGTTAAGGAAATATACTTAGATTCTTAAATGTAGTGCTTGGCTCAGTTACCGAATAATAGGAATTGTACCATTTATAGCCAGTTTTTAGGTCCTGTTGTTATACTTATTTAAAATTTTTATTGTGGAAAATTTCATAGATATATAAAAGTAAAAATATCAGCATGCAGACATTCCTTGGATTTTTGTGAGTTTAGGTCCCAAAACCAAAGTCACCGCCATCAAGTCAATTCCAACTGAAAGTGTGGCTGCGGACCAGGACAATCAAGCACATCTCTCCATCATGCAAGTCACAGGACTATCTTTTGCATTCCCAGCCCATATGAAAGTTACATTCACACTATACTATAATCTAGTAAGTAAAATATAATTATTAAACCATTTGAAATATTCTGACATGCCATTAGACAAATGGCATTAATGGAACAAACCTCCAATCTGTAAAAATCCCTGTATCTCTGAAGCTCGATAAAGTGAAGTACAGTGAAATAAGCTATACTATAAAGGGCCCTCATATACTGTTCACCAATTCCCATAAGGTCAAGTCTCAGAGAATCAAGTCCATTTTCTCTATTCTTCTACCCACTCTTTGCCCTCTCACCCCACTCCCTGGTTATTGCTTTTTTAAAAATAATAGCTTTATTGAGATATAATCCACATAGCTTACAATTCCCCCACTGAAAATGTGGTTTTTAACATATTCATAGAGTTGTGTAACAATCACCACACTTAATGTTCTAAATAACATTTTTGTATGTTCTAGTAGTATTCATCCCCATTGACCTTATTCCATCTCTAACTCTGTGAAGCCACTAAGCTACTTTCTGTTTCTATAGATTTGCTTACCATGGGCATTTTATATGAATAGAACCACATGATATGTGGCATTTTTGTTGTTGTTTGCGACTGACTTACTTAGAATAATTTTGTTGTGATTCACTATGGTGTAATAAGTCTTAGTGCTTCATTCCTTTTTATTGTCAAATAATAAGCCAGTTCATAACTACATCCCATTTTATTTGTCATCTAAGACATTTGAGTGTCTCTAATTTTTGTTATGAATAATCCAATTATGTGGATTTGTATACTAATTTTTTTTTTTTTGAGCATCACTGCTCTCCGGTGGTGGGAGTAGGAGGCCCAGCCCCACTGCTGGAATTGAACCTCCGTCCCAGTGGGCCGCAGTCCTGCGCACAACCACTACGCCACCGGAGCTCAGCCCTGTATACTAATTTTTATGTGGATATATGTTTTGGCTTTACTTGAGTATCTATAGCTTTCATATCTATCATCTATCTATCTATCTATCATCTATTATGGAATTGCTGAGTGACATAGCACGATTTTGAAGAAATAACATCCTGTTTTCTGAAGTAACTGTACCTTTTAAAATTCCGAGTGACAGTGTATGAGGGCTTTAGTTTCTCCATATTCCTTCCGTATACTTTTTATTATAATATGACTTTTTAATTGTAAATGTGCTAGTGATTTACATTTCTTTCCTGGCTAAGACTGTAGAGCATCTATTCATGTGCTTTTTTAGTGACTTAACCCTCTTCTCTACAGATGTATTTCTCCAGATTGTTTCTCTATTCTTTGTCTTTTATTATTGAAATATAGAAGTTCTTGCTACAGTCTGGATATGCCTTCTTCATCAAACACATGATTTACAAGTCTTTAGCCCCATTCTCTAGATTGTCTTTCATTTTCTTGATGTGTCTTTCAAAGCACAAAGTTTCTGACTTTGGTGATGTTCCAGTTATCTATTTTTTCATGTGTTGATACTTAACGGTGTTATGTCTGCGAAACTAGTGCCTAATCTAAAGTCACAAAGATTTATTCCTGTGTTTACTCCTAAGTGTTTTATAGGTTTAAGCCAGTTTGTGTTACTTTTGTTTGCAATGTTTTTCTCTTGCATGTGAGTGTCTAGTTGTTCCAACCTCATTTGTTGTAAAGACTACTTGTTCCCCATCACATTGCCTTGGTTCCCTTGTTGAAATCCATAAAAATCCATTGGCCATAAGCTCTGATTATTTTGAAACTAAACAGACATTATGTCATCTCATCTGTAAAAATTTCTGAATCTTTCTTTAAACTTCAAAGTCATAATGTTGTATCATCACTGATCCTGACACAATCACATAAAAAAGATCAAATTACCATTGCCTACCTGTAACAAATAGGAATATTCAGACTTGAGAAGGTTGAATCACTTACCCCTGACTGAGCAGCTACTGAAGGGTCAGAAGTAGATTTACAGGTTTTGTGTTTCCCGGCACACCATAAACCTCTGTAGCCAAAGCAGAGTGAGATCTAGTACGATGAGGGCAGCTTGACACAGGCAACCCTTGCCTGAAATGTCTTAGAAGTATCATTGACTTGTTTATTTTCTTTACTGGCATCGTAAATGCTGAAATCTGTCCTTCATCCAATGTTCTGCCCATCAGGAGATAGAAAGGCAGCTCTCAAAAAGCTCTGAAGTTACCGCCTCTGAACACAGAGTGAGCTGCAAAAATGGAAAGCTCAGGAGGAGGAATCTGTGAATTTGAATCTATCTGGGAGGTGACACTATCCATGCTGAGCTTTGGACAAAGATGAGCAATTTTAATTTCCAAGAGTAATTTGAAAATTCATTTATTAGAAGACTTGCCTTACCCAATCTTTTCATTGAGAGGCACCTTCAGTATTAATTTGCCTGAATTATTTCATACACAGAAAAATGTCCACGGTCTGTCCATAGGTTAAGAACCAGCTTCTTAATTTGCCTGAATTATTTCATACACAGAAAAATGTCCACTGTCTTTCCATAGGTTAAGAACCAACTTTCTCCTACCATTTTGCTGTCAAGTTGATTCTGTGTCAAGGTGACACCATAGAGACCAGAGCATAACAATGTTTCATAAGGTTTTCAGTGGCTGGTTTTTCAGGATTAGAGCACTTAAGCCCTCTTTTTTTTGAGGGGGAGGGGGTGGAATACTTGTGGGTTGACTTGAACCTCCAACCTATAAATTAGCAGTCAAGTGCATTTATACTACTCAGGGATTCCTTCCAATGGATAGAGGGTTAATATTAGTGAAAATGTAACTTGAAAACAGATTATCTAATTTTTACACAGAAAATATGAGAAATTTCTGTTTCTAAAATCCACTGGGCATTAAAAACTCCTCTTACCAAGCAAAGGATATATATTAGTCTTACGAAACACCAAAAGACTTAAAATAAAACTGTGGAGAGGAAAAAATATTGCTGAAGACTGGGGTTTCTCTGAATAGGCCCCAGGAGAATAGGAATTTTCAAAGATGTATAATCTAACAATCAATCTAATTTTTGAGTCAGATGGGAGATATAGGACGCAGGGATTTGGAAAGCATAATGTAGTATTTGTCATATTTTCAAAAAGCAAAGAAAGAGAGTTGGACCCAGACTCAAGAGCAATATACTATGTAGGGTACAATGAAATAATGTAGAGAGAGTAGAGGTTGAAAAATAAGCGAGTCTATGCAAAAAGTGGTTTAGGGTTTACAATCAGAAGCTAGAATCCCATCCAGGTGTGTAATTAGGGGGAGGGATTATCAATCAATGAGATCACCTTCAAGACCCACATGTGCTATCTTCCCTTGCACCCACAGTGACCATTCACAGGAATGGTCCTAATAGCATCTATGTCTCGGGTTTGTAGCTTTGTAGAAAAGCTTTAGAATAAACTTCTTGTTGTTGTGATCCACATGGCTCTGGTTCATGGTAACCTTATGTATAACAAAACAAAATGTTGCCTGGGTTTGCATCATCTTCATGACTCGTCCTATGTTTGAGTCCATTTTTTTTAGCCATTATCTCAGTCAACTTCACAGAGGTGCTCTCTTTCATTCGTCATCACTCTAATTTACAAATCACGATGTCCTTTCTTAGAGATCGGTTTTACTCATGATGTGCCCCAAATCTAAGTCAAGGTCTCATTATCTTTAGTTTTAAGGATTTTCCTGGCTGTATTCCTTCTATGATACACTTATTGTTTTCTCTGGTTGTGTATGATTTAGTCAATAATCAACAGAGTCATCTGGACAAAAGTTCAAGTTCTGATTTCTGTAACAATTGCATGTGTAATCTTAAGCACACATGTGTACCTCTTCTATCCTCAGTTTCTTCCACTGACCAATGGAGCTAAGCACAAATCTCTCAAATGGATGTTAGGAGGATTAGCTGCTAGAATAGGTAAAAGCCCATGGAAACATTCCTGGTATAGAATAGCTGTTTCACATGTGATTTTCTACCCCTACCTCATTTCATCTTTCTCATATGAGTCTAGAAGCCCTGGTGGTATAGTGCTCACGCATTGGGCTGCTATCTACAAGGTCAGCTCTTCAAAACCACCAGGGATTCTGCAGATGAAACACAGGGCTTTCTGCTGCTGTCCAGAGTTGCCATCTCAAAAACACGCAGGAGGCCATTAGTTCTGCACTGTCCTAAATGGTCTCTACGAGTCAGAATGGAGCTGATGGCAGGGGACTGTTTCATCTTAGTATGACTTTTGGGCTTCATATTCTTTAATGACATTTGGCAACTGAGGCCTAGATCTTTCAGTATGGAATGAAATTTGTCATTCTCATACTGAGTCAAGTTTCACATAGAGGAGTAGAGGCTCTGCTGGAAAACTTAAAGTCAGCACACCCATGCCAGAATGGATATCTACATTTTTCTTTCAATGCTCCCACCCTGACCATCATGGTAGTGTGCCTGTAATGCTGGCTGCTATGACTACCTGATTATTTCCCAAGTTTGACCACTATGATGATCAAACTCTCACTGAAATAAATATCAGCTATCCAATTTGACCCCACCTTGGTTGCTGAACAGTAATGTTTGCATCCCCATTAATCACATGAACCTTCCATAGAAATAGGGACAAGAAAAATGACTGCAGGGAAACCTGCTATCAGATAAGGGACAAAGAAAGAGGACAACAATATAGTCTTGTGTCTTTCTCTGGATAAAACATGCAGAAAATATGCCTTACCTACTAAGGAACCTTCTGGTTACATTTCTTCTAAAATTCGTCTTTCTGACAGTCCATGGTATAGTCAATATTCAATAGTCAGTTGAACAAAGGCTCAAAGTTTCATCTAGACTACTGGGAGAGTGGAGGGAAGGTGGGGGAGAAAGGGGGAACTGATTACAAGGCTCTATATATAACCTCTCCCCTGGGGGATGGACATCAGAAAAGTGGGAGAAGGGAGACACCGGACAGTGTAAGCATGACAAAATAATAATGATTTATAAAGTATCAAGGGTTTGTAAGGAAGGGGCATGTGGAAGGAGAGAAAAAATGAGGAGCTGATACCAAGGGCTCAAGTAGAAAGAAAATGTTTTGAGAATGAAGATGGCAGCAAATGTGCTTGACAATGGATGGATGGATGGCTTGTCATGAGTTGTATGAGCCACCAATACAATTATTTTTTAAAAATTGATTTGAAGTTGTTATGAGGTTTAAAGGGAACTGTGTAGGATTTAGCACAGGTCCTGGGCCCAGAAACTTATTGATGAATGTTAGCTATACATTTGTTTTAAATCATCATTGCCACCCCTCTTCACAGTATACCAAGATTAATGACTTATTCTGAGAAATACAGGATCTCATGATACACATGAAAAGTGCTTTATAAATTATTTAGTCCAGCACTTTTATTTCATAGAGGAGGAAATTGAGACTTAGGAGCCTTTGTCTAGGATCAGACATTTAGTTACGCCAGGGCTAGAATTACTATGCCAGAGTCATAACATCCAAGCTGGCATCTGACACTGCCCAGCAAAGGGAAAGGGGTAAGAGAGCTGGTATTTAGTAGCTACTATGCACAGGTGTGGCTGGGACAAGCAGTGGAAGTAAGGTAGGAAGTCTGAGTCCACCTGGGAAGAAAGACATCTTGAAACCCTATGGAGTACTACTCTGACAGACACAATGTTACTATACTTTAGCGTGATCTCATGGCAATTTGTAACAGATACTCTTTGTCAGTTGCTTCATTTTTATCCTTGCAACACTAGAATGTAATTTATCAGTATCCTTACAGATGACAGGAAACAAGAACAAAATTCATACAGAGCAGGGCCTGGGTCTTCCTTCATCATTCCTATATGCCAAAGCATGCAGAATCTTGCCTGCCACAGAATAAGATGCCCAACTAATATTCATGAATTCGCCAGGGGAAATAATTTGCCAAAGTCAGGTAGCTAATAAATGGCAGAGCTGGCTCTGGAAATAAAATGTATTGGACTCTAAAGTATATGTTTTTCCTTAAAGTAAAACTCCCTAAAATAACAGTTGAGTAGGGAGGGAAAAAGGAGGGAGGAAAGACTTGGACATTGAGACATTTGCGAATACACAGAATTAAACTAGGCACCTTTGTGTAGTTGAGTGTATCCGATTTGCTTTTCACAAATGCCTAGGCTAACCTTTTTCTTTTTTAATGGATGAGAAAATTGAGATACAGGAAGTTTCATCGAAACTTCCAAGGTAAAATGGTAAGTACCTAAAAGAAAGGTTCAAACTCAGTCCTTGACTTTCACCTCCATACTGGTGCTCATTCAGAGTGGCCTCTGGATTGGGGAGAGGAAAACATTGGTCCTTCAAGTCTGTCTTGAACTGTGATTGCAATGCCCAGAGTGGTGGTGGCTCTCTAGGACCATAAGCACAGAGACAAACAACTGTGTGGAGAGTGGCTAGATCCTTGGCAGCACAGTTGAGGTCTGCAAAGTCATTAAATTGGACAACCACACTGCTCTGTCTCTTAAGCTGTTATTAGTTGACAGTCTTTGGTTTCCTAACTTTAGAGTTAGAACCCCAGAACCTAAGAACATGTTCAGCATATCTTAAATGGAAAGAATGAAAGAAAAGTGTTGAGCCTGGAGCTGAAATATTGAACGGTTCTATGGGCAAAATATTGATTTGCCCCAATATTTATAGGATGTGTTAGAACAGCTCCTTTAGGTTTTTAAGACTAAAACTTTCTACTGGAGCAGAAAGCTTCATCTTTCTCTTGCAGGCCAGCTGGTAGTTTTGAGCTGCTGGCCTGATGATTAGCAAAACAACACATAATTGCTCCACCACCAGGCTCCAGTGATGCAGGAAATTGAGATTCAACCATCTCAAGATGTAGCTTTTGCTCAAGAACCAGTGGTACTGAAGGAAGAAGTCCAAGTTGCACTGGAAGTATTAATCTCAAACAAAGCTCCAGGAAGTGATGGAAAGTCGATTGAAATATTTCAAAAAGTGTAAGAAGCATTGGAACCACTCGTTCACCTAAGCCAAGAAACTTAGAAGATCTCTACTTGAGCAACTGACTGGAAGAGGTCCGTATTAATACCCATGTCAACAAAAGGTGTTCCAAAAGAACGCCATATTATGGAACAATATCATTAATATCACATGCAAGTTAAATTTTGCTGAAGATCATCCAATAATGATTGCAGCAATACATTGACAAGAAATTTTCAGCAATTCAGTCCAGATTCAGAAGAGAATGTGGAATAAAGGATACTGTCGTTGATGCCAGAGGGATCTTAGCTCAAAGCAGAGAATACTTGAAAGATGCTTTCTTGTATTTTAATGCCAATTGAAAATGAATTGGCTGTGCAGATCATGACAAATTATCAATACTTTTGAGAAGAATGAGCATTCCAGAAATCTCAATTGTGCTGATATAGAATTTATTCACGAGTCAATAGGCAATCGTGTGAACAGAACAGGGAATGCTGCATGGTTTAAAATCAGGAAAAGTATGTGTCAGGATTATATGCTTTCACCATAAGTATGCCGAACAAGCCATCAAAGAAACTGGATTAGATGAAGAAGCATGTGAGTGGATGACAATGATCATGACATTTATTGTTTATTCTCTGAAAGGCTAGAACATCTTCCATTCCAGACTCCTCAGTGCCCAGGTATTAGTTTTTATGGAGACTTGTTGGATGGAAGTGTTAGAAATTTACTGAAGCTAATTTATGTGATTGGAGGGAAATTTTTTTATAGGTTTGAGAGGTAGATCATAAAACCCAGTATTAAACTGAGTCTAGCAGTGACCTAGAACCAGAACTTTTCAAATAACTAAGAGTTATTTGAAAAACAGCTTCTAGTAATATCCATATTTAGATGTAGTCAATTAAACGATGAGAGATGAGACTGACGTTCAGGTGCAGTTAAGATTACTTGAGGAGAAGATGCTGAGTGGCCACATCAGTTCTTATTCCCAGTGTTGTAGCCATCAGCTTGGCTCAAAGGAAGGGCCACAGAGTAGAAGCTTACCTTCCTGGGAGGCTGCATACCATGTAGATGATGGAGTAGGGAAGTTTAAGAGCAGGGAGTTACGAAGACAACCAAAGGGTTTCTACCATAAGATTCCGTCTTCTCTAACTTCCCGAAGCATGAACTCCCCAGTTGTAGCTATTCCCGGGGCCAAGTCGCATTACTGTCCTTATTGCAGTTTGGGCTTTTGCTCATATAACCCTCACCGAGCCCCTTTTCCAGCCATTAGACATGGAGTGATGAGCAAAGTTGGCAAAATAAGAAATCCTATCATCCCCAACCACCTGTGTGAGAGCTCTCATATTGTTACAATAAGGCATCCATAAGTTGAAGCTGATTTGGAATGGGGTTTTGCCACTTCCAAGAAAAAGAATTCTGATACTTCAAAAATGGGCGCTGGGGGTGAGATGAAATATGCTCAAATGTTGAACTGACTGGATTATGATAGTGCAGGGAGTTGTGACCCTGCTATATGGGACTGGTGAATTCCCTGATCTCATGAAAAACAAAAGCACAAAACCACTGCTCTCAAGTCAATGGGAAATCTTGCTAGGTGGTTAAAAAATGATGAAAGGACTACAATGATCTGCTAGGACTCAGAGTTTTGCCTTTTAAAAAGACATTGTAGTCGACCAAGTAGAAAAGTGTCAAAATATTGCCATGTGTAACTATTTCTTCTTGTATGCTGTTGATTCTGGTCTGTTGGAAATCAGACATGGACTCACAGGAACAGGTATACAGCTCCAATAAAATAATCTATTAATGAAGAAATCTGAATCTGCATACTCAAATAATCAAGCAGTTCAATAATTACAGATATTGTACCTTAGAGCAAGTACATAAAAAAAGAGATTGGATATTTGAGAGTGCCCATAAGAATCACAAATCCTGATACCTCAGATTGTGTTTGAGCAACTTTGATGCATTTATTAATAAGCTGTTCCTTCTCATTTCCAAGAAGAGTTTCATTGTATGACTATGTCATAATTTGTTCACGTGTCTTATTGCCGATAGTTACATGAACAGTCATGTGCAAACTCAGCAATGCTTGGGAGTTCTAATTGCTTCATATCTTCATCATCACTTTATATCTCAGTTGGCAACGGAAGTTCACCATACATTCCCACATCTGACATCCGCTCATCATACCTGCTGCCGTGTGCATTTCTCACCAGGTACTGGGAAACCTTCAGCTCTGGAGGCTGCTCTGCTGTGGTGACTCTGTTCTGATCCTGCCCTCATCCTTTACTGCGTTCCTCATTCACATCTCATGCCCGTGGAGACAATAGTCACATCCTTATGGTCTGTGTTTTAATTGATGGAAGAAGACTCCGGATTTCTCTATCTGGAGTGTCATGAATGTGCAAGTGGCCAGCAACACTTGATGAGGCTGTCTGTTTTCCTCCATTAGGCAAACAGCACAGTGGTAATTTTCTGATCTCTGCTCTGCGCTCTCTCAAAGAGTCTCCCAGAGTTGAGCTGGGGCACTGTTCATGCTGAGCGCTTGGTAAAGGTGGGGGATCAGGGCAAAGCTGTTACTCTTGGCTTTCTGACAGGAAAAGAGGAGCTTCCAGACAGGGTTCAATCTGAAAAATGACTCCCCTGCTATGCACGAATTATTACTCTAAAATATGCTTCCTGTGCTCTAGCATCCAATATTCCTGCTGGCTGCAGAAATTCAAGGTTCAACAACTTAACTGTTTCATCTCCAGCCTTCATGAGTTACAAAAGTCCCTAACACAAAGCTGTATATGTGCTATCAGTATATTATATAGACAGCATTTGACATATATGCTCTAACTTATGGTGCCCTAACATGTGTGCCAGAGTACAACAGTGCTCCATAGATTTCGCAATGGCTGACTTGGGGGGGAGGGGAGCGGAGTAGGAGATCATCGGGCCTTTTTTCCCAAATTGCCTTCGATGGACTTGAACCTCCAACTTTGGGTACCAGCTGGGCATGTTAGCGGTTTGTGTCAACCAGGGACTTCTATGCACATAATCCAAACCCCAACGCACTGTCACAGAGTCAATCCTGACTCACGGCAACTCTGTGGAGGGTTTCTAAGACTGTAAATCTTTCCTGGGACAGAAAACCTCATCTTTGTTTCTCAAAGCAACTAGTGGGTTTGAATCACCAACTCTGTGGTTAGCAATCCAATGCTTTACCAGTGATGTCACCAGGGATCCTGGTGCACAAAAAAACACCATGTCGTAGTAGTTTACTTCCAAGTCTCAACTGCCACATTTTCCTGGTCTTTTACCTCACCTCACTGTGGCCCAGCAAAGCATGAGCAGCACTATGCCTGTGGCTGTACTCCCATTGGGAATGGGTTGTCTTTGTTAAGATAATAAGGCAAGATTAGTGTAGAGTGTCTTTTGAGTCATTCTCCTTTGAGATACAAAAGAGATTTATACAAATAAGCAAAAGGGCAGCGATAGGGTAAACTAGGTGGCAAGATTCATAGAGATCGCCACAGAACCAGGGAGGAAAAACTGAAGAGACAAGACCTTCCTCCAGAGCTGACACTCAGAGGAAGCCTTCTAGAGCTGAGCCTGAATGAGGACTTCTAGCCTCCTCACTGTGAGAAAACCCATTTCCATTTGTTAAGGCCATCTCCGTGTGCCAGTTCTGTGACAGCAGCATCAGATCCCGAAGACACTAAGGTTCTGAGGACAGTCAAAGCTACTCCTCTCTCAAGGGCCACCTCTTCATGACTCCAGCTCCTCCCTCATTCTGACCCACCCTCGATGAAACACAACAGCTGTCTTTGTAGAAAATGCCAAGGGGCCCAAAGAACATCAGAAAGGTCATTATAAAGAATAGAAGCGATTCCCTAGGCATAAGGGCTTAGAACTTTCTTGAAGAACTGACATTTCTGGAGGACCTACTACATTATCTTCCTGTAAAGACAGGCAGGGGATCTGAGAAAACCATACCACCAAGCAGAAACCTTCTAGCCACTTTCAAGGAGAAGTTCATAAAATAAAATAAAATAAACCTGGGGTAGATTACAAAGGGCACATGGAAGGAGACGTTGCATTAAACCTAGAATCCTGCGGGATGCCACAGAAAGATTGGCTTAGACTCAAATACTAATAGCCCTGCTGATGAGCATGGACAACATGATTATACAGGAACGGCAAGGCCAAGTTCTTCACTCTCTCCCCAGCTGGCAGGAGCAATCTTCCTGGAACAGCTCCCTCCTGCCTCCCCATCCTGCTGCACTTAAAAACTTCCGGGAATCGTACTTCCTGCTCTAGGGCTTTACAGACAAAAGGGATGGATCAAGAAATTGCCCTTCACAGAAACCTTGCCTCAACGTCAGACACTTAACTTCAAAACAAAACAAAAAAGTTAAACGGATTCTAAGATTCCCTTCAATGTCAGATCATCAGTAAAATGATGTTTGGAGAGGTGCCTGAGTACTTTATTTTATGGAGCAAAATAGTAACACTAAAATGACCACGAGGCAGAGGTGAAGGCACAGGGAGAGTACGCTGAAGGGAGGAGCTGACTCTGACCAGCCTCTGTGCTGCGTGACTTCGTCTCACACATTTTCCCCTTCCATTCTTAGGACCATCCTTTGGAATAAGAATTTGTGAGGAAGGAGATGGAGATTCACAGGGTTTTGAAATGTGTCGCAGGTCCCATAGTGAATAACAACAGTGTGCTACCCAAAGATGTTTAAGTCCTAAGGTCTACTCCCTGTGAATATGTGACTTAAAAGAAAAGAAAAAAAAAAGAGTTTTTGCAGATGTATTTCGTTAGCGTGAGATTATACTGGAATTGGATGGATCCTACACCAAAATGACTCCTGTTCCCATAAAATAAATGAGACATGGAGACAGACAGACACAGAAGCAATATGATCATGTGAAGCTAGAGGCAGAGATTGAAATGATGCATCTGTAAATTAAGGAAAAACAAAGACCTCGACAACTCTGCAGAAGCTGGGGAGATAGGAAGGATTTTTCCCTTACTGCCATGGAGTCAATTGACTCACAGAACCCCCTGTGAGGTCCTAAGACGGTAAGTGCTTAAGAGAGTAGAAATTCCAGGCTTTCTTCTGAGCAGCTGTGGGTGGTTTTGAACTGCCAACTATGTAGATTGCAGCCCAATGTGTAACTCTGAGGACACCACCTGGGCTTGATGGATTCTTCCCTGGGCTTTATGGAGCCTTCCCTATAACCTTCCAATTTCAGACTTGACTTCAGACTCCTCACCTCCAGAACTGTGCAAGAATAAGGTTCTGTTGTTTCCAGCAACCTGCCTTATAGCAGACTTGGGATGTGATCATAAAATAAGTCTAATTTCTAAAACATATGCATTTCTCACAGTATTCTTTTCAATTTCTGCATAAATTCTATGTCATTCCTTCCTCACCCAACCAGTTTGTCTTATCTCTGGACATCCTGAGTCTCAGATCTTAAGATTGCACTAAGGCCACTGGAACTCCCATTCTTCCCCCGCCCTCTATTCTCCACAGTGTTTCTGAGATACATTTCTTAATCCACTGGATGTACTCTTTAGGAAAATGCAGTCTCTTTCCCATCATTCTCTCCTGACTTCTTAATTTGGTCTCCTGAAGAGCCATGGGCCTTTGAGAAGAGAGTAATATCTTACCCAAGCTCCCACAGTGAGGAGAAGAACTCACTCTTTCTGTCTTCAATACAACTTGCTCTTTCCCTCATCCATCCAACTCCTACTTTCTATTGATGTACTGGTGCCATGTGGGTTGGTGAGCTGGCTAGTGAACTGAACTCAACGTCCATTTGATGAACATCTGTTGATTTGGTGGTGGTGTATTTGTTTGTCTGATCAATTGCTTGATTAATGGAGCTGCATTCAATATTCACTTGGTCAACACAGATAAATGACTTGCCTTAGTTCATTGACCATCAAGCCTTTTCCTGAATTGAGTTAGTGACTTTACACATTAATTTAAGAGTTTTGATTATTAGCCTCTCTTGACAGTTAAAAGACACCGAGGATATAAAGGAAAGCAGACCTGGACTTGCACTACAACAGATCACAAAAGGGTGAGGGAACTGGATTCTATCAATGTAAATGAAAATCATTCTAGGTATTTTAACCAAAAAGGGTTTGAACTTTGGGATGCATAGAAAGTATAGGAAAGGCTAGAGGAGCAGATGATAAGCTCCATCACTGTCTTCTAGAGAGAGCTGCTGTCTCTGTCACCTCAAAGAGGTAGGGACCAGGAATTCCTGACATGAATGATGAAGTTCAACAATCTAGAACACGGCTCACTCCAGAAATATAAGGATGAGAAAACCAGTACTGAGAAACTATTATCTCTTTTACTGAAACTGACCCTTGACAACCACGAAACTGTTGAACTCAAACATGAATGCCACCTGGGGACTTGTTAGAAGTCCATATGCCCAGGCCCTATTGCAGTTTCCCAACTCATTTGAGTCAATTCCAGTTATGTGACTTAGCCCCTGAAATCAGAACACTAAGTGGTTTTATCTAAGAATTCCGTGACTGTGCATCTGTGTAGGCGTACACAACCTCATTTTCTTCTTGAGGCGCGGTTCATGGATTTGAACTGCCAGCATTTGTTTTAGCAGCCAAGTGCTTATCCCACAGTGCCACCAGGACACCTACATCACAGGCTTCCTGAATCAGAAGCTCTGGGGATGGGGCCAAGAATTCTGTGTTCATGAACCTTCTAGATGCTTCTGATGCAGGCTCAACTTTGAACGCCACTGTCCTTGAGCCAGCCTGAATAGTTGTGATGTGGTCACAGGGTCTGACCACTGGAAAGGGGGGGGGGGGCGGGATCCACTCACAATGGTTGCAGTGCCAAGGTTGCAAAATGAAAGGTTGGTGTTTGCCCCAACACTTTGAAGGAAAAGTCTAGTGATCGGCTTGTTAAAAACCAGCCATCAAAAACTTGATGAAGCTCAGCTCTACAATGACACATGGGATAAACCTGAGATGGAATTCATTCTAAGGCAGCTAATTCCCCCCACCCTCACCCCACTTTGTGTGTGTGTTTGTGTATGTGTGTGAGAGAAAGAGGATAGAACAACACACTTTGATGCTCTTAAGGAAGAAAGCAGAAAGCTGTTAGCCTCTGGACTGTGCTGAGGTTGTGGATGAGGTTTTGGTGAAGCTTAAAATGGGCATTGCTGGAAGATTTCCAAAGCAGGTTTCTGAACTGGGAAGAGGCACCTTGAAGACTCATAAGGATTCTAACGTATGGGTGCTAGCCTCTCCCATTCTCCCATGGCTTCTTCTAGGGCTGGAGTTTAAATACTCCATCTGATCCTCTTCAGCAAGGTATAACCTTCCTGGATCCCTTGGAGCATTTACTCTCAAATGTCTCCCTAATCACTCACTGCAAGCTCCTCTGGTCTACCCCTCGCTAAGTTAAGAAAACATCTGTGCAATATGTCCAGGATTTCTCCTTGTCATAAGAGTTTCTTTCCACATCTTTCCGGACAATGAAAAGGTCCAGAAACAACCTGCAGATGATGCCAGTGGCAAGGATATCTGTGCCCAAACCTTTTTGCTCCACAAACCTAGACCAGGCCTCCTCCTTTTTGCTAAGTCACAAAGCTAGAAGCCATTAAAGTCTGGAGAGTTTATGCCTGCTGGTTGGCTTCAAAAGCTTCTGGGAATTCATTATGATCTAAACAACTATTCCAGTTATTCACGTGACTCAGGCCCTGAAGTCAGGATCTTCTTGTGTCCACAGGGCTGATGTTGCTGACTCAGTGCTGAAGAGGGCACCTTGTCAGCCCTGCTGGGCTCCTTGCTTTCTTTCTCCTTCCCACCATGGCCAGCAGAAAACAGCAAAGGGAAAGCAGATGGTGTGAGGGAGCCTCTGAGCTTGTTCAGTTTCATTTCTAAACAAGCAGTCAGCCTCTTCTCATCATGGAACCTCACCACACACATCTTCCTCAGTGGCTTGTGGAGAGAAAATAAGCAGAAATCTCCATTCATGCACCATGCATTCACATATGCATTTAGCACATGACCCAGCACCTACTATGTGTTGGCCAATGGCTAAGTGCTAGAGAATGGAGAGATGGGGTCTGCTTCCGCACACTCAGATCAGGTCTTGCTGCTCTTTCTGACTTGCGGTGAAGTACTATCCAAGTAGTGACCGTGTAGAAGACCCGCCAGGCCTTTCTTCCAAGGCACCTCTGGGTGGGTTCAAACCTTCAGCGATTTGGCTAATAGTCAAGTGTTTAACCATTTGTGCCACACAGGACCTCCTTCTAGGTCTGGTGGGAAGAATACATTTATCAGACAGTTCAGAAGCAATGGGAGAAGGAACACCTTTTGCAGGGAGCTAGAGACTATAAAGCAGCAAGCCATAAGCCTTTGTAGGGGCCTGGCTGTCACATGCAGCAAAGCTCACAGAGCAGGAAGCTATCCACACTCATGGAAGAAGCTTTCCGATGTGTTGCATTGGGGGACTCCACTGCAAAAGATTTTTTTAAGGTCTTAAAGAGCAAAGATGTCACTTTTGGGACTAAGGTGTGCCTGGCTTAAGCCATGCCATTTTCCATCACTTCATGTGGATGCGGCTAAAAACTAAGGAAGCTCGAAGAACTGATGCATTTGCATTATGTTGTCAGCAAAGAATCACGAGAACACCATGCACTGCCAGAACACACAGATCTGTCTTGGACAAAGTGCCATCAGAATGGTCCTTAGAAACGAGAATGGCATGATACTTACTTACTTTGAACGTGCTGTTAGCAGAGACTGGTCCCTGGAGAAAGGCCATTATGTTTGGTAAAGCATGGGGTAAGCCAAATAGAGGAGGGCCCTTGAGAAGAAGGATTGACACTATGGGTGCAACAAGGGGCCCAAACAGAACAAGAACTGTGGGGACGGCAAAGGGCCATGTGGCATTTTGTTCTGTTGAACTTAGGGCCACTGTGAATGAGAACGAACCCAACGACACCTAAGAACACCACCACCACCAACAACAACAACAACATGAGTGCTAGTTGTTGCTGTTGTGAGAGCCAATGAGCTAGAGAGAGAGAACGTGCCCGGCAGTTTCATGGCACCCAAGGAAGAGTTTCTGGATGAAGGGAGAGTGAAAGGATTGTGAGAACAGAACCTAAAAGGTCAAGGTCCCCCCCACCCCAGGGAACCTTTTTTAAATTTAAACCAGCTACAATCTATCTGAATGGAAGGATGACTCTATTTTCCTGAATCGGTAAATTGCTCCAACATTTCTCCTTCCATTGCAGAGCAAAAGGGAGGAGGAAAGAAAGGTAACGTTGCTGGGGGAACTTACATAAACAATAAACTAATGTGCTATCTACTATATTTTAAGCCTTTATTCATAACTCCTTTGATATCAAATTAACACACAGGCAGCCACGCACTATTTGATTTAACCCTGTTCGGCCATAAGAAACATTGCGGCACAGAGGGTAGAGATTTGGACTTGTGTTCTATTGCCTTTTACAAACTTACAGCCCCCAAAGATACATTATTTAATGACTGCTAATATATCCTATCTGCAAGCAACATGAGGAACAGAAATTAAGTCATGGCTCTCAGGTTATTTATGTAGTTAGTAAGGGAAGATAACTTGCCGTCCTTCAATTCAAAGTCTGCTTCCTATTGGCCTATCATGCCATTTTGAGACCAAATTTTCATTTCAAATGGGAAATCAGATTCCATCTCTATATAATGATCCACATTCTAAATTGTAAAAAGAGAATTTGGTATCACTGTCATTTTACATCAGGATTTTAGTCCAAGCAATGTTGGAAGAGGAAGCTCTACTGTCACAATGGGATACATGTTGGACAGTTAGCTGCAAAGTCAGCAGTTCGAAACCACCACGTGGTCCACGGGAGGAAGATGAGGCTTTCTATTCTTCCTGTTCAAAGAGTTACAGGCTCAGAAGCCCCCAGGGTCATTTTATTCTGTCTTATAGGGTTTCTGTGCATCAGAATCAACTAGACGGCAGTGCGTTTTTTGTTTTGTTTGTTCGGAACAGTATGAATACTTAATCCTAACCCCAAGCATAATCCTTAATTGTTTATTCAATCAATACATTTATATTGAATATTCATTTACTAGTGCCAGAAGGTGCCTCCAAGAAGAGACAATACAAAGGCCGGGGGTCTCTCACAGAGTTTTCAGTATAGGAGAGAGAGAAAAGGGAACCAAGTAATAATACAACCCATCTGTGTATTAAAATTGGAGCTAAGAAACAACCTCCAAAACAACAACAAAAATGATTGTCATTGAGTTGATCTTCCCTCCTATCAGCCCTAGAGAACAGAACACAGTTGCCTCACTGTATGGAAACAGACTGCCTCATTTCTCCATCGAGCAGCCGGTGAGTTTAAACCGCCAAACGTCCCGGGTCACTGCGTGACATCCTGCACTGCCATGCCTCTGTAGGTATAGCAAGAACCCTGGTGCAGAGTGATTATGTGTTGGGCTGCTATTTTCAAAGCCAGCTGTGTGAGAGAAAGCTGAGGCATTCTAGACCCACAAAGAATCCGTTTCAGGAACCCACAGGGGATCTTCTACCCTGTCCTATAGGTTGGTGAGAATCAGGATGGATTCGATGGCAGTGAGTTAAGTTTGGTTCTGGAGTCTAACTATGATAGGAAAGTCTTCATTTAAGGAGACACTGAATGAAAAGACAAAAGATTTCATTGATAATTGAAAGAGGAAGGGGACTTGAGTTCAGGGTTGTAAGTGAGTCTGCCCCTGCCACCTGCTGGGAAAGGTCCCTCACGAGGCATCTCTGCTCATGTATTCCCTATCCCAGGGTGAGAATCCAGGAGGGGGGTGGCTTCCATCCTCCTAGTCCTGATCCTTTCCTCAACCAATATGTGGTGGTCATGTATTCAATATGTCAATTTTATGATTGAGATGTAGGGGTGGAGTCTAGCCTATTAATCTGGAGATAGCCATTAAGTAGCCAATGAGGCCTCTGTGTGGGCATGGCTTTCTCCTGATATGTCTGGGAAATCTCATGATATTTACCTCACAGAGATGAGAAACTATCTCCCCAGTTGTTGAAAGTCAGTCTCCAAGACAATGAACTACGGACAAGACAAGATGGCAGCGTCCAGGGAGCTGGAGGAGCTGGAGGAGAAGCCACATGGCCTTACCCTGATGGAACCAGACCTCTGAAGCTGGAGAAGACACATGGAGATTCCTGCCAGTGCTGAGTTGCTTCTACCACCACTGGATTCTGTTGATGGACCCTCAGCCCTGGAAGCGAGGAGCCATGGGGAGACCCCTGCCAGTGCCGGGACTCTGCCCCCACCGGCCTGTGACTTCGTGAGTCAGAAGGAGACTTGATAGGCTGGTATTGGGCATGTGGGCTAATATCGGACTTATGATTTTGTACTGGACTGGGTTGGGATGCTTTCTGAATGTTCCATTCCTTTTGTATTTAAATCTTATGCTTATATCCATATGTGTGTCTATGAATTTGTTTCTCTAGTCTACCCGGACTAACACACAATAACATACTTCCCATTCTGCCATTGGCTTCTTATCTGTCTCTTAATCTTGACCCAGCCCTCTGTTGTCTTCCCATACCTCTCTGCCTCTGCCTTGCTAGGGTTTTCCCTTTGTTGTAACCTCTCTCTTCACCTGCTCTCCATTCTCACTCATTCTTTAGATGAGTAGTTCTTAAGGATCTACCCTACATCCAGAGCTCTAGTGATGAAGCATTGTACTGCGATGCCCATGGTGAGTAGTTTGATTTCTCCAGCCTTTCTGTGGCATATAGGTTCAGCTTTATACTCCCATAAACAGCTGGAGTCTTGGAAACCCACAGTGGAAGCTCTATGAATCAGAAATGGCTTGGTGGCATCGAGATTGGGTGTTGTAGGCTGTCTGTAGTGAAACAAAGCACCCACTGATTTGCAGTTGACCTGGTTCATTGTCCCTCCTGTGTGCTATTTGTTCTCTGTTCCCTTCCCAGTCACCCTCCCTAGTTCCTCCTTCCTTCCCCACTTGTTTGATGATGACAGTGGTTCATTTTTTCTTCACTCTTCCTTGTTTGTTATCTAAAGGGACTTTCTTCCACAAGGTTCCATGACAGGATTTATCTGACTCATGTAAAACTGTGGTTAAAACACAAATTCTACCCAGCCTCTCCAACAGCTTAAGCTTTACCAGCTCTTAGCACTTCAATCACAATTAGTTTATTAACTTAAAGCAAAGAATCATACTCAAGTATGAGTCTCTTAGGTGACAGAATCTAATATTTTCAGACATGCGTTTATGATTGATATCTATTCAAAAAGGCATATATATATATATATCCATTCAACCATTTATTAAACATCTAGTACCTTCCAGACAAGTACTTCCGATACAAGTATAGTGCAAGACACATAGACCATTTTTAATTTTCTATTAGCTGCTTAATAAAGTAAAAGGAAATGGGCAAAACTCACTTGAGGAATGTATTTTACTTAACCTGATAGATAATCCTTGCTGCTAAGGAGTATTCTGGGTTAAGGCCAAGATAGATTTGTTTGTTCTCAGGCAATCCATGGTACTTTTAATATCATTTGCCAACACTATAATTCAAATGCATCAATTCTTCTACAATCTTCCATCTCTAATGTCAAAATTTCACTGTGTATACGAGGATGTTGAAAAGACCGTGTCAATACTCCAAAGTAGCTGCATGCAGCAGATTTACCATGATTTATTGACCGTTCCTTCCATGAGTGTGATGGTGGATCCAAGCAAAATGAATCCTTGACCATGAAGAATCCAGACCTCAGTTTGACTCACTGCCAAGCTAGTTCCGGTTCCTCTACGAGGTCAGCTAGAAGAAAACGTTGCCACAAAGCAGAGGGAGATGAGGGGAAAGCAGTGGTAAGACACCGTATTGAAATCTTTGAGGTAGGAGTTGAGTGGGACTGTGCTATTAAGGTGTCATCATTCCTAGGTAAAACGGAGGGTTTGCTCGGATGACTATGAAGGCCCCTTTGGGCTATAACATACAGTCTAGCCTGTAAACCCTGAAGCAAGATTAGCAGAGCTGGAAGCTGGCTTCCTACTTGCTGCACAGTCTTTTCTTATTTGTTTGTTTGTTATCATCATTTTTATTTCAGTTGGATCTTTTGTGGCATAGCTCATTTCACTTCTTTTTTGTTTTTTAATCATTTTATTGGGGACTTGTACAACTCTTACACAATCCACACATACATCCATTGTGTCAAGTACTTCTGTACATTTGTTTCCCTCATCATTCTCAAAACACTTGCTTTCCGTTTGAGCCCATGGTAGCCGCTCCTCACTTTCCCCTCCCTTCCCACTCCCCCCACGCCCATGAACCCCTAATAATTTATAAATTATTATGATTTTGTCATATTTTATACCATGTGACATCTCCCCTCATCCGCTTCTCTGCTGCCCATCCCTCAGGGAGGAGGTCATATGTAGATCCTTAAAATCTGCTCTCTCTTTCTACTTCACCTTCCCTCCACCCTCCCATTATTGCTCTTCTCACCACCAGTCCTAAGGGGTTCTTCTAGTCTGGATTACCCATGTTTCCAGTTCCTATCCCACTATACATCCTTCAGTCCAGCCAGATTTATAAGGTAAAACTGGGATCATGATATTTCTGGGGGGTGAGAATTGGAATTATTCAAGAACTAGAGGAACACTGTATGTTTCATCATTGCTACACTGCACCCTGACTGCCTTGTAGCCTTGAACAGATTATTTAAACTCTTTCAACCTGCATTTTCTCATCTGAAAGATTTCTTATCACTGGACTAACAAAACTTCTGGTCTTTGAAATGTGTGTGGCACATTTCACCCAGTGAGTGTTCATTCACATTAACGTCACCTCATATCTAGCCATTCTGATTTTTCCTGCAGACTTTTTTGGGAAGTCTAGAACATCTTACCCAGCTGTTCTCTCTTAGAAGATACCTGACTCATGGATTGTCTAACTTTTTTCCCCTGGAGCAACTTGAATCCTGAACATGATGTCTAGTTATGGAACCACCAAGGGAGTTTGGGAGTTTTGAAACTTGGTAAATTTGCAGTCAGTGACTCTTTAAACTAGCCTACCCTCATAAGTAGACAAAGTTTTATATAGAACAGTTCAGAAACATACAAATTTCCATAATCAAATATATCAGCTTTGACAGGGGTTTTGGGGAAAGTTCTAAGCACTTTTCCTTTTTTCATGTGGCCTAGAGTTGGGTCTAGTAGCCATGAGGACAGTAGCCATGAGGACAGCGCCTCATGGCGCTGAAGAGCAGAGCTTTGGAGGGGCAGTTGGTCATATGAGCTGTGAGACATTAGCTGTTTTGAGTCTAAGTTTGCTTAGTATCAAATGAGCTTAATAACATCTATCTCACTGCACAAAGAAAGTAAATAATACGTATAAGCACTTGTGTTAGTCCAGGTAGACTAGAGGAACAAATTTCATAGACATGCATATGTATATAAGGAAAAGTTTTATATACAAAGGAATGGGACATGAAGGAAACATCCCAGCCCAGTCCAGTTCAAAGTCATAAGTCTGATATTAGCCCATATGCCCAATACCCGTCTATAATGTCTCATTCTGAATCACGAAGTCACAAGTCAGTGGGTGCAGAATCCCAGCCCTGGCAGGGGTCTTCCCATGGCTCCTCATTTCCAAGGCTCAGGGTTCATCAACAGCATCCAGTGGTGGCAGAAGCAACTTATCCCTGGAAGGGGTCTCCACGTGGCCTCTCCATCTTTAGAGGTCTGGCTCCATCAAGGCCAAGCTGTGTGGCTTGTCTGACTCCTCAGACACTGCCATCTTGCCTTGTCCATGATTAATTGTCTCTGAGAACTAACTCCCAACCACTGGGGAAGATAGCTTCTCATCTTCACTAGGGAAATATCGCGAGATTTCCCAGAAGTCTCAGGAGAAAGCCATGCCCACTTAGAGGCCTCATTGGCTGCTCAATGGCTATCTCTAGATTAACAGGCTAGACTCCACCCCTACATTTCAATCATAAAATTAACATAAGCACATGACTGCTACAGCACTTAACATAGGAGCTAGGAGCCCTGGTGGTGCAGCAGTTACACTGTCAGCTGTGATCCACAAGGCCAGAAGTGCAAAATCATTGGTTGCTTCTCAGGAGAAAGCCGAGACTTTCTACTCTCATAAAGAATTACAGTCTCAGGAACACACAGGAGAAGTTCTATTCTGTCCTAAGGGATCACTCTGAGTTGGCATTGACTTGATGGCAGTGAAGTTTTTTTTTTTAATTAACATAGTACCTAGAATATACTAATCACATAATAAATATTTTTATTCTCACATTAACAACTCTCATTGTTATTGTGTTTGGCATTGGGAAGTCTTGCATTTGAGTCTTCGTTCTATCACCTATATGTGTTGCATTGGGCAAATCAATTAATATCTCAGAACCTTAGATTTGTCACATGAAAATGAGAACAAGAATATTTTCTGTACAGTCTGCCACAGAGTGTCTTCCTAAAGATCAGATAAGACTCTAGATTTGATTGTGTTTTGTGAGCCATGAAATACTATGGCCATTTGCTTTTTGTATCATATAAAAATGATAAGAAAAACAAAGAAAATGAAAAACCTTATAATTGAATTAATAAAACACATAATGATATACAATTATATATACATTGACGTTTTCAAGGATTTCATTCTTTTTATATCAACAACTTGGTTCAATGAAGAAGAAATAGTCAAAAAATCAAACAAGATATTGTATTGGGGAATTCTGTGGCAAACAACACAAAATTTTAATTTTAAAGAGCCAACGTGTCACTTTGATGAGTAAGTTATACCTGACCCAAACAATGATGCTTTTAATGACTTTCATAGGCATGAGAAAGCTGTGCAATGTGTAAGGAAAACTGAGGAAGGGATATATTTCAATTGAAGTGTTGAAAAAGAACAACAAATACACGACTGTGATGCTAGTTTTTTTTTGACCCAGAATTCTCAGTGGTTTGGCATTTAAAACCTACCAACCCCCCAAACCTGACCTAACACAGTGGAATCTACTATGGAATTTGCTACAAGCAGCCAGTCAGTTGGAAGAAGATTAAGATGGGGTGCATCCCAGATACAATGGAAAGGGAGTTTCTTTATCATTGTGGTCTGCTTTCTATATAAGTGGATACTGTGGAAAACATTCTTGCTGAATTCTGCACCTGATTCACCAACTTCTGATTGTTTGGACTTAAGCCAATGGCTTGCCATATTGCCTGCCAATTCTCGGAGTCATCAGCAGCCTATCATCTGACCTGCCTTCTAACTTGCCATCATCTTGATAAGGATGGCTCCTTCACTGCTCTAGTCGTAAGACCAACCTGATGATCTAGTGTCACCTTCCTGTCCATTGTGGGTTTATTGGTCCCTAAAGCTATTCAAACCAGGAGACACTTATAACTGAACATTTGCATGGAATTGGAACCTACCTAGACTTGGATTTACTTGATTCTAAAACAACATGTAATTTAAAAAATATAAATAGACAAATAAATATGTATAGAATAGCAGTCAAGAAATTAAGCAACTTATTACCTTGGTCTAATTTGGTACACAAGACCTCTTTAAAGTGTCAAAGAGCAAAGATCTCTCTATGAAGACTGAAGTGCACCTGTCCCCAGTCACAAGTATTTTCAGTCACCTCAGACGCATTTGAAAGTTGCACAATGAATACAGAGGGTGGAAAAGAATTGATGAATTTTAATTAAGATGCAGGTGAAGAACAGTGAAAGTATCATGGACTGCCAGACGATAGGCAAATCTCCTTAGAAAAACATCAAAGAGCAAGAACCACATCACTACGAATCGGGAGAGTGCTGAGTGGGGACCCAAGGCCCACCTGTTGGTAATTGGACACTCTCGCACAGGGGAGTCGTGGGGAGGAGACAGGCTAGTGAGGCGCAGTGAGGTGACAATGAAGCTTACAACTTTCCTCTAGTTCCTGAAGGCTTCCTCCCTCCAACTGTCAAGGTCCCAGTTCTACATTACTGTGGAGATGAGAAATGGAAATGTGGGGAACCCGAGATAGATGAATCCCCTGGGACCAGTAATAGGAGTGCAGCTACTGGATGGATGGAGGAAAAGTGGGGTAGAGAAGGGGAGCCAACTTCAGGGATCTACATATAACCCCCTACCAGGGGGACAGACACAGGGGGAGAGGGCGAGGGGAGACATGGGACAGTGTAAGTTATGACAAAACAATAATTTATAAAATATTGAGAGTTGGTGGGGGAGTGGGGAGCAAGGATGGAGGGGAAGGGATGGGAGGCTGATATCAGAGGCTCGGATGGAAAGGTGGAGGTTCAGAGAACAATGACAGCTGCAGGCATGGACATGCAATGACATGCAGGCGTGGCACAATATTTGTATTTATGTATTATGAGAAACGATGCATAAGCCCCCAATAAAATGATTTAAAAAAATGAGGATGTCAAGGTTTTATCTGACTTCCTTTGGCTCTAGCATCAGGCTGGAACAATTGCTGGGGAAGAAAACCATGCTTGGTTAAGCCAGAGTCAGTGAAAAAAAAGACTCTGAAATGTCTTAATTGATTATCTATATTTAACTTATTTGGGCTCTAATATTCATTGCAATGGCTACAAAGAACTCACAAACAGAAAAAGTTCATGATGAAAGGATTTATTAGAGGGGGTTAACCAATCGAAAAGCTAGTAAGAAATGCTTAGGCTAGTTGTTTACCAGGACATGGTACAAAGTTTCAAGTCTTCTACTAAACACCCAAAGCAGCATGACATGGTGCTCACTTTAAGCCAACTGGAAGGCATTCAGCAGAAGCTCTGTGGGTCAGCAAATGTAACTTCCTCAATTACATGCCCAAAGGCACCCCACTCTTGTGACCTTCACCTTGAAGGTTCTCAGCTCCTCTTCCATGGATCAGCAAGTCCAACTTTCCCAATTAAGTGACCAGAGGCACCTCACTCCACTGGCTAGCCTCCTACACCCAAGCATTCCTCTTAATTTGCATCATGGTGGTCAGACTCATTGCTCTATTCCTTGCTCTGGCTCCTGGTTCTGCTGCTGCTCCTCTGATGGTACAGTTGTCATCTAGATCCAGGAGATTCTCTGATCCAGAGGACATGCTCCACTGCTACCTCTTTCTGAAAATGAGATCCCTCCCCTTGCTATTCAGAGGTATCATTTTATACACAGCAGGATGACACTCTAGGGAATGCTGTTCACAGTTTCTCACAGGTCACCTGTCCACCCACCTCCACATGCACCTTCTTACCAGGGTGATACAAGACAAGACAGTTTGGTGGAAGTTGGAGACTTTGCCTCCAAAAACCACATTCAATAATTCACTGCACCCGTACCCTCAGTAAGTTGGATTGATACAGAGGCTTTAAGAACAGACTCTATCAGAGTCAGAGTTGTGAGGACGGGACCGGGTTGTACAGTATTTTGTTCTATTGTGCTTAAGGTTGCCACGAGTGAGCGCTTGAGTGCAACATTTTTCTGTGACCACATGCTCTGCAGGCCTTTGTTCTGGACTTTGTCACTTCTGCTTTTGTAGCAGACAACCCTGAGAGCTCCATCTCATTTGTCTTCACCTTGGCAGGGTGCAGCCATGTGTTGAGTGTGCCAGACGTGCTCAGATCATTAAAGGTAGGAGGCCGAGGGTAGCGTGACCCTGGCGGTGTCACCTTAAACCCCTCATTTAACTTCTCTGAGCACTTTCTTTATCTCTAAAAGAGGCAAAGTCTTAATACTTGATCTGCCTACTTGGTGAGGTTGTCAGGGATGATCTAAAGAGATAAAAACATGCCAGATATCATAAGTCTTTACACAAATATGAGGAAAACACATCCTCATTACTTAATGTGCAACTTACCTCACTCACCTCCTCCCTGCTCCAGGACTACAAACATTCATGTAGAATTGCTTATGGTTTCTTAGGTGGTGCCCAATATTTCATGTCTCTGTCCCTTGCTCAACCTAGGCCTTCAGCCTGGAATACCCCTCTCCTTACCCTACCATTTTGTTCCCTTTCTGGCAGAATGCCTAAGAAACTTTATTACTCATTATTCACTGCCCAGCTCGAGCCTCCTTTTCTCTAAAACTTTCCTGACTCCCTGGCTAGATTCAATCACCCCCACCTGTGGCATCCCATGGTAACCAGGAGTCCTGTTGGTGTCGTGGTTATGCACTGGGCTGCTAATCCTGACTATATGTGCCATTCTAACAGTGGATTCACAGAACTCAATAAAAAAAATAGGTATCTGCTCCTGCTGAATCAATGCCATTCAGAAGATAAGGCTTCCTACTTCTGTACAGAATTATAGTCTGCTGACTATTGCAAGAGCATTCTACCCTCTCCTACAGGGTCTCTTAAATGTTACAATGAACTCAATGGCAGTGAGTTTATTTGTTTCTTTGTGACCAGCCCAGACTGCCATGATCTTTCTCATCACTCTGCATGATTCCAAGCTTAAGCCACTGCCCACAGGTGGATTCTGACTGACAGTCATTGACAGCAGTGGTGGGATTCAAACAACGCAACAACCAGTTTGCTACCCTAATGGCTAGTTCAAGTATTCAAAAAGATCTACCCCAGGTAGTTTGTTACTTCAGAGAGTCAATACTTATATAAGAAAAATAGAGTAGGTACACAAAACCAGGTAATAAACAAGATTTTAAACATTAATGGAAAAATAATAAATAACACCTGACCAAAAATAATACAACTTATGTAAGATGTTTCCATCTTCTTAATTGGTGTCCTTGCTTGCCATACTCTTTGCCTACATCATGGGCTGTGCGATTCACCAATAGCCATCTTTTTTCTGTAGAAGTAGGATCCCACTCCTTTAGAAGTAGACCATTTAGGCAACAGTGACTTTGTTCGATAATATTGGAAGCAGGTAATTTATCTTCTGTGAATCTGTTATGTTGTTCTGACAATATTTTTTAGCTTCTTGAACACTTCAGGAATTGTATAATCCACTCAAAATATCTTGTTGGCATTTGGGGGAGTACACAGAAAGGTGAGATGAACAAACAGCATGTCACCCTCTGGTTGTTTGGCAGTTTTGTTTTTTCCATTCTGTGTTTGATGACTGAAGTAGCAAACACAAAGGGACAGAATGTATCATGTCATCAACAGTATAATGAGGTTTGTGAAATCATAAACACTTCTAGCAGAGTTCTAGAATATATTTTATGCTTATGAACAGAAGGCACATTACTCTAGATGCTTAGAATATGCTGCCGTGTAGATGAACATTAAAAAAGAGTAAAGAATGTCCATGTTTGGCAACCACTTTAGAGGGAACCCTCATTAGAGGTGCCATTCTTACACCGGATTCACTCAATAAAACATGAGGTATCCATTCCTGCCCAACCGGTGCAAGTTGATGGAATCTTCCCCCTGCTCTTGGGGCAGAGGAGAACTGCTCCCATAGGGTTCGGAGGTTGTACGTCTTTAAGGGAGTAGAAAGTCTCATCTTCCCTCCTGTGGAACAGCAGGCAGATTTAAGTCAAAACTTTTCAGTTAGCAGCCTAACGTGTCGCACACTACCCCAGTTATGCTACCTTGAAATAACTAGTCAACTAGTTATAATTAATCAAAACTAGTCAACTAGTTATAACTAGTCAAAACTAGTCAACTAGTTATAACTAGTCAAAACGAGTCAACTAGTTATAACTAGTCGAAATCACAATGGTAGCAGTAAAGGATAGTAATGAAACATGTAGGCTCTAGAACCTGTGTTCAAGTCGTGGCTAGGACAGTGAGTTGTTGTTCTACTTGAGGAAAATACACATTTTTTGTGTGTGCCTCTGATTCTGAACTTGTAACCTTAGATAGCAATGACACTCTTTTAGAATTTAATTGTGGATAGGAGTCAGAATTAGAATTAGAATGTCCAGGACTTAGTAGATCTTCCATTTTTCTGAATGTTTTTGTCTCTCTTAATTGGTAACAAAGGCAGAGTCTTCTCAGTGCCTAAAACAGCCCCTGGCACATAGGAGGGGCCCAATAACTGCTGGCTTAAGGAGTGATTCAGAGAATCCCACATGCCTTGAATTCTTCTGCCTCTACTCAGCCCTTTACCCCCAGGTCATCCTACAGTCCAACTTTCCTTGGATTTGGCTCTTGCAGCTGTACTCTTCATTCAGAACCACTGTTGCTCTTCCGGGGCTGTGTTTTCTCCATGTCATGCCTCGCGTTCCTACTTGGCTTTCTGACTCAGTCTTACTACTAGTGACCTTTTATAAATGTAACTCTCTAAACATTATTCTTTCGTCTCATCCTCTGGTCTTGATCCCTTTTACAATAAATAAATAAATAAATAAATAAATAAATAAATAAATAAATAAATAAATAAAAACAAGGGAATTACATCAGATGTCTTGCACCAGGGATTTAAAACTCCTCCAGAATCTAGCTACAGGACATTCCTTAGTCCAGACCTCATATCTTATGTTGCACAGACTCTTCTGAATATGAAAATGCTTTCAACAACTCATTCATCCCTCTATGTATCCTTCCACCTATTCTACCACTCATCTACCCATCCATCCATCCACCCACCCACCAAGCCGTTCAACTAGCATTCCTTTGTACCTACCCCTGGAGCCAGTATATTTACATAGACCTAAATCGGAAGAGTTGCTCTCCAAATTCATGTGGTCTCTAACCATCAGAAACACGTACTTGCATTTTTCAGACAATAAAGTCTACCTAGTCATAAGACACACTCAGTTTTTAGAGGAGGAAAACAAGGAAAACATGTCCCGAACCAAGCAGTACCAGTATACCAAAATGGTCAAGGGTGCCATGCCTTCGGATCATAAGACGCACCCTCATTTTCCCTTCACTTTGGGGGAGGGTGGGATGAAAGTGTGTCTTATGGTCCCCCAAAACATGGCAGATGATTGAAAATCTACACTTGTGGCAGAGGCATGTGGATAGGCTATTGGTTTTGAAATCAGAGTCCCTGGGTGAGATGCAGAGACTCAGAGCATTCCGTGCGATTTGAAAGTGAGCGTGCGCAGTATCTACTTATTAGCTTGTGCAATTTTTCAAAGGAGAGGTTCCATGGCTCTTTTCACAGTTCCTAAATGGACTCCCCAGAAGCAGGGGGCCTGGAAAAGAGGCCTGGGAACCGCATAGCCCTGCTTCCGCATTTCGAAGGGGTGGGAAAGGAAGCAGACTTTTCTTTCAAACTTACTGTGTGCCAGGCAATTCTCATTTTGCAACTTGGGCTTTATTCTTGTTTGGAATGTGGGAGTGGTGGGAATAAGGGGGAGGAAAGATGGCATTTATGAGCACCCAGGACACAGCAAGCCCTGAGCTAGATATCACCATCGCATTCAATGTTAACAGAAACCCTTCAGGAGAGATGCCCAAGGGAGTTCAAAAAGTTCCCGGACAAGGGGAATGAAAAGGGAGTGGACTTTTCCCATGAACCTTTTGAAGTCTTCTCCTATGATCCCAGTTTCATAAGGGAGGAAACGGAAGCTGAGGGAGAAAAAGCAAAGCCCACTGTTTTGAACCGGAGTCTCCCTGATGCTAGGCCCCAAGACCTCTGCCTCCACACAGGGTTGTCCCTGGCTCAGCACTTGAGAAAGTGCTTTGTGCTGTAACATACTTTTTTCCGTGTCAGACAAGAAGCCACTGTCTGTGTATAGAGAAGGTTAAAGGGATTTTGCAAGTCGAGGGAGTGCCTGTCATGAAGCTTTTAGCATGATCTCCGAAGACTAGCGTTTTTCTTCAGATTCCCAGCAGTTTCCAAGAACAACCCTGTGTGCCAGGCTGGCCTACCTTGAACTTATTTGTGTGGTGTCTGACAGCAGAGAGCGGCCCCCAGGCACCTGCTGAGGATGGCCTCTGTTGGGAAAGAACTCTACCTGGTGAGGGCAGCAGCCTGCTCCCAAAGTTAGTGGAGAAAATGTCACCTCATAATTGCCCCCACTGACTGGAGCCACCAACTAGCCTTGCCAGCAGCCTATAGTTCCTTCCTGTCCAGGAGTTTCAGGAATTTCAAAAAAGATGGTGTCTACTTCAGCAGCCTGCTCAGACTGGTCTCACTGCAACCTAACCTGCCATCATTCCTGACACCTTCTTGCCAAAGGAGATTGAACTACATGAACTCTAAGCTCCTTCTGGTCACACGTGCCTGGAGGAGCGAAAGAAGAAAATATTCTTCCACCTAAAGTGCTTTCTCTTTGAAGGCACCTATCAAACAGAATGTACTGTCCTTAAATTAATTCTGACTCATAGTGACCCTACAGGACAGGATTGGGTTTCCAAGGCTGTAGTCTTAGCAGAAACAAACCGCCACTTCCCCACCCCCTCCGGCCTGGCCCCCACTCCATGGAGCAGCTGGTGGGTTCAAATTGCTGGTTTGGGGGTTAGTAGAAGGGCATTTAATCACTGTGCCACCAGGGTTTCTCCTTGAAGGCAAGACTGTATAATTTAATTTGGCATGCTAATAAGTTTTCCCATCCTTTTTACCATAGGTAGATATTATGTCAACTAGACTCTCCTGGCTCGGCATGGAGTTCAACCTGTCAATCCAGTCGCAATCTCCTTGTGGGTGTGGCCTTTATAGAAAGAAGAAACTGGGATCTTCTCCTTCTCTCTCTGCCCCTCTGCCTTCCTGCTTGCTTGTAAGATACCGTGTTTGTGTCCAGAAACAACCCCATGTGGGCCACTTGCCTCTGAGAACCATCCATGCTGGCGCAACGTTCTATCAAACTTGTCAGATCTGCACCCACAGGTTGGGGATCTTCATGCACTTGACCTCTCTGTGTCATTGGCTTGTAGCCACAGGTGTCTTAAGAGGGCCCTAGCTTGCATGGGAACCAATGGACTTCAGTTGGATTGGTCCTGGGGTTTTTCTCCCTCTGTTTTTGAGACAGCTCTTATACATAGAAGAATGGTTTGGATGGAAGTTTGGATTCTCTCTTTCAGCAGGCTGTATCCCAAAGGAAACAAGGGTAGTGACTTGGTTCACACTATCTAGTGGGGTGGAGTCTCAGAAAGCATCCCACCTACGTCCTGTCTGCAAAGCAGAGAACTCCTTCCAAAACAGGGTTATAGGCACAGGCATAGAGGTTAGAATTCATAGCACGTTAGGGAGGACGGATAGAAGGGCCAATTAACTGACTACATCTCAACAGAGAACCTTTCTGGAACCTCTAATTCTGGGGTTGGTGCTTTCTCTGCTCCTATCTCACCCACTGCCCTCTTCACCCACCTTGTAATTTGGGGATCAATTTCTGCCTCCTTCCAGGCTGTAAAGTGCGGTCAGGCTGTGCATGTGTTTGCGTGTTCTCCTCCATCCTCGGGGCCCAGATCACCAAACCCGCACTTTCAGCAAGGTGTCTGGGGACACTCTCTCTCACTACGGACCGGGGCTCACCCTGTGGGGGAAGTCAGCTGCCATGGCCTCTCGTGGAAAGGCCTTCTGGCGGGGGGCCTCAAATGTGGAAACCATTTAGTGTATCCTCCCCCTGTTCTTAACTGAATTTGCTCAGAGGTAGGGGAATGTTTTCTAGCACCTGAATCACATTATAAAGCTTGGAAGCAAACACAGGGCATAATTGGGCTGCCTGGCCCACTCTTCACTTTAATCCCTTGTTTTAGCCAGATGACTAGCATGCTGCCCCTGCCTCCCCAGCCACCCACCCCGCCTCCACGTCAGCGGGTTCTGGCTGGGACAGCTCTGTGGCCACTGCATGGGCAGCTGCTGTCACATTCAGACTGGATGAGACAGAGAGACTCGTTTCAACTCTGACATTCAGTCTGTCCCTTGTGACTCTGGCTGCCACTTACCCCAGGGGCTACAAGATGCAAGCCGAGATAACCCTTCCATTAGATATCGGTGACACCAGGCAAAGGTCAGACAAGCGAGCTGAGCTGCTGAGTCACGGAACCTTCCTGTCCTTCCCCCTTCCCTTAAGCAGTCACCACTGCCCCTCTCCAGCGTCACCCCCATCCCTCTCTGAAGCTGCTTTGATAGTTGGAATGGATTCAGCTCATGGCATGTAGGGCTGCACGCCTCGGGCCTGCCTTTATTCAGGAAGGCAATACAAGCGAAATGATTGAGAAGAAAGCAGGCTTTGGAATCAGATGCTACTTGGTCACAATCCCAACTCCACAACATGCAAAGCCATTTGCATCCTTCTCATGACCCCCAGTTCCTTATCTGTAATGTGGAGATGATAGGCGCTAACCTGGGATTATTGTGAAACTGGAACAAATTTAAAGTGTGTCCACCAACCATTATAGAAGGGTTGTGGGGAGGAGACAAGCCAGTCAGGGTGCTGTGTAACAATGATGAGACACAACTTTTATCTAGTTCTTAAGTGTCCCCCCCCCCCATCATGATCCCAGTTCTACCTTACAAATCAGTCTAGACTAGAGGATTTACACTGGTACAGCTAGGAACTGGAATCATAGGGAATCCAGGACAGATGATCCTTTCAGGACCAGTGGTGAGAGTGGTGATACCAGGAGGGTGAAGTGAAGGTGAGGGAGAAAGGGGGAACCAATCATAAGCCTCTACATGTAACCCCTCCTCCCTGAGCGATGGACACAGAAAAGTGGGTGAAGAGACATGAGACAGTATAAGACTTGACAACATAATAATAATAATTTATAAATTATCAAGGGTTCATGAAGGGGTGGGAGTGGGAGGGAGGGGAAAATGAGGCACTGATACCAACGGCTCAAGTAGAAAGCAAATGTTTTGAGAAGGATGGTGGCAACACATGTACAAATGTGCTTGGCACAATGAATGTATATATGAATTGTGATAAGAGTTGTATGAGCCCCCAATAAATGTATTTTTTTTTAAAAAAAGGAAAAAAGAAGCATGTCCACGCATGGCACCATGTTCAATCAGAATCTCAGGTCTGTGACTGAATCAGCTGGGACATGCAAGCAAAGCAGCTTTGCCTTTTGGAGTCTCAATTGTCCATGTACAGAGTGTACATTTTACTACCTACCTCAGGATTGTTGTGAGAATGAAATGAGATAAAGTGTGTCAAAAGTTTGGCATAGTGCTGGATAAACAGCAAGCAGTCAATGGAAGATGTGATCACTATATACAATGACCTCTCCTTAGACACTTGGTTCCTAGGGAAGATCCCTTCTCCCAAGACAGTCATCAGCCTCAGACCCAGACCCTCTCCCTACCCCTGGGTGCACAGATACTTTGGAAAATAGAGTTAAGATGTGGGGATCAGGAAGGCCATGGCTAGTCATTTTCTCCTTTATCATTTTTCACCATTTCTGGAGCACAGTTTTGGCAACTGGAATGATTCCCAGTTGTGTTGTCTGAATGGAAACTGGATGCATATGTGAACATTTGTACCTGGAAAGCAAGGTTTCAATTATGTCAAGGCTTCACACTTGGAAAAGAGGATCAAACACAGTCCCTTGACTGGGACCTCTGAAATTCGTCCATCCCTTCCCATTCACTGAAATTCAGATTGGGGCCTTGCCCTCTGACTCAGAGTGTGATATCCACTCTCCTCTCCACTTGGTGCCTCTGTGCCTCCCAACAGGGAAAACACTTCAAGGTCCTCTTAGACCAACGTGGAGAAGCCCTCATTTGCTCAGTGTCATTGGCAAAATGTTTAACCTCCGTGTAACCCAGCTATCTTTAGCCTTCGTGATGCTATTTTGAACTGTCAAACTAGCAAATACTGCTTCCAGAATGGTTCAGATCTGGGATGTGACAAGGATGCTTAGGGGGTGGGGAGACCAGGGGGAGGTAGGCATGGCCAAGGAAACTGCTGGCAGAGGCTGAGGGAAGGCACCAAATCTACAACTGCAAAAATTCTCTCCCCACAGCTGCCTCAGTCCCCTCCTCCAGGACCAGCGCTCTTGAGGGGAAGGGGAGGCATAGGATCCCATCTGGGCTCACCCTGGAGAGATGTCTGCTTCTGTCACCTTGAAGCCAGAACCAGATATCACATTAGCCCAAAGGCAAATTGATTCCTGTGCTCCTAGTCCAGCTTAAAACTGTGTTTTCCCTTACTCAGCCAGGCATTCACTCAACAGGCAGCTAGGGAATCCCTGCAGTCTGCCGGGTACTATACTAAGCACCGATGACACAGTCACTTGCAAAGGTTTATACCTGTTACAGTGGACCAGAGAGTTTCTAGAAACACAGTTTCTCAAGTGTCAGACCCAGGAGAGTCTGATTCCTGAGGCTGCTGCAGGCCCAGGGATCTGCATTTTTGACACATGCCTAGGCCTTCTGTGACGGGTAGTACAGAATACAGGAAAACCCTTGTCTAGTGTATAGAAACATTTATTTCCTAGGTACCGAAAGCTACTTATGGCCATTGAATAAGTTCCAGGTGCTACACAGCAGAACTGCCCTGAAGGGGTTTCCAGACCTTTCCTCCCCCGGGAGCAGATTGCTAGGCCTTTCTTCTAAGACATCACTGGGTGGGTTCAAAGCACCAACATTTTGGTTATTAGTCAAGGGGGATATAGAAAGCTATGCCTAATCACAGACCCTGACAAGCCCATCTTCTCCAGAAAGAGACAATAAAGAATGCCATTTCAGAGTGTTATGTGCCCTGCAAGCAAAAGTGCGAAGAAGGAGGTAATGAGCCTCTAGAGAACAAGTGAAGAAAATGGGGGAGATATTTGAGTTGAGTTTGGAAGGACAAGAAGTGTTTTTAAATTTAAAAAGGAAAAGGGTGGAAGTGACAAGAATATTTCCCAAAGATGGACTGACAAATATGTATCTTCTTTGCCATATGTCCTCTTGAATGTGACTGACACACCTCCCACAGAAAAAGTGGGGGAGTCTTCATTGCTTCTTCTTGAATCTAGGTGGGGTCCTATGACTGCTTCAACTCATGGAGTTTGGCAGAACCGATGCTGCGTGGCTCCTGAGGCTGGGTTGTAAAGACACGACACAGACCTTGGAATCCCTGAGCCAGCATATTCAGAGTCTACTCTGAAACTGCCATGCTGCAAAGATCACGTCGGGAAGTCAGAAACAGGTGCTTAAAGAGCCCATCCTCCAGTTGCTCCAGGGGGCGCTCAGAGGAGGAGAGATAAGCTCTCAGTCTTTCTCTGAAGATTGCACGTTCATGGACCAAGTAAGTTTTTTCCCCGAGTCTAGGATTATGCATGGGTGGGTATAGGCATACGCATATGTAGCAGATACAAGAATAGTACATACATATCGAGAATGGGAATCTCTTGTATATGTAGACATAAGTCTGCATGCAGGCACATCGATGCATGGAAGACACAATTACAGATACTCCATAGACATAAACAAATAACTTCTAAGACTGGACTTCTAGGTGTGAAAGCTTAGGGTTTCAGTTTCATTGTCAAACTCAGACAACAGTCATAAGAAAATGCCCACACTTCATGTTTGGCTTGCTAGTGGAGGGAGTAGTGTCTGGAGTCTCAGAAACTTGTGAATTGCCACTTAAGATACAGCTCTTTATCCCTACCCAAGTGGAGTAAAAAAATATAAGGTAATCAAAATCCCAGAGAAGACAATAAACAAAGCTGATATAATCAATATGAGCCAGGATCTCAACTACTTTGAGTCCAGAAGAACCAGCGTGTTTCTAGATAACACCACTGATTTATCTCACCAGGTCGCAATAGTCCACCTCACGTATAATGGGAGAAAACTCATTGTAACAAAATTCAAAGTCTTAACAAAGTCCAGATTAACTGGACCACCAAGACTAAAGGATGTCCTGAGACTATCACCCTGTTGTCATTGTTGGGTGCTGGTGAATCAGCTTGTACCACTCTTTAAGGTCATGAAACCTACTTACAAACTAATCGCGGGCCTCTTGTTGACTCTGCACTTCTCTTAATTAATTCTAGGGACCCAGGTGTTTATCCATATGTGCTTCTCCACAGTTCATGGACTTGTCTAGGTACTTATTCACAATTAACACTCAGGGAAGTAATAGTCAAGCATTCAAACGATGCAAAGCATTGGGAAAATCTCATGCACAAGACCTCTTTAAAAGTGGAAGATCAAGATCGCCACTTTGAGGATAAAGATACATGCACTTGACCCAAGCCATGGTCTTTTCAATAGTCTCATATGCATGTGAAAGTTGGACATCGAATAAGGAAGACCGAAGAGAAATCTATGCATTTGGGTTATCGTGCTGCCAAAGAATATTGAAAAAACTATAGTTTGACAGAAGAACAAACAGATCTGTCTTGGAAAAAGTGCAGTTAGAATGTTCTTTAGGTGTGAGGATGGTGAAACTTTGTCTCATCAACTTTGGATGTGGCAAGACCAAACCGTGGCTTGATAAAATACAAGCATAGCAAAAAAGAGAAAGCTCCTTCAGGAGATGGACTGACAATGGTCGCAACAAAAATCCCAATTTTTTTTCTGTTTTACGTAGAGCCGTTATGTGTTGAGAGAGGCTCAATGACATCTACCAACCTGTCTGTATAGCTGGTTGGAGATTTCACAAGCTTACTAAGGCATCACATGGGGAGTTTCTTACCCTCATTATTTTTCAGGGAAAGAACTTGTGTAAGGGAAGAATAGCAACTTACTGAAATAAGCGATTCACTTTAGACTCAAAGTTTATGAGGGGAGAATTTCAGGCATATGATAAAACTATCAAAAAAATTGAAACCTGTGTGGGTTAGAAGTAGTTTGAAGTAATGGAAAGGATATGGGCTCGAAAGGAAATTCCTTGTAATGGAGTAATTCAAGACTGTTTCTTCTTTTACTTGTTCATTCATGGGTGAAAGGGGAGAGATGTTCCAGGCAAGTGGACAACATGTGCAATAGCCCTAGCAGTTAGAGGCAACCTATCCTATCTAGGAAATGAGAAAGGGATTCCATTTCTATAAACTTTAGTTCCAGGGGAGAAGACAAGGAGTGTATCTTTCCAAGTAAGCAAAAGTTAGTTTTCGAAGAACTATATAGCCTTGACCTGGTGTCCATTCGTAGGGTGATGGGGACCAATTGACAAGAGAGAGGCAAGGGAGTGTTTATGTTCATTCTTTTTCCTTATGAAATTGTTTTGCATATGGCAGGCTTTTAAACTCCACACACCTGCCCCATGTATCTATGGCCCCCAAAGTTGTAGGACAGATCCTGGGGTTTGATTCATTCCTAATTCATTGTATGACTCAGGCAAGTCACTTCCTAGTTCAGGTTTTTGATTTGTTTGCTGATCCAGAAAAGAAGAAAAGTAAGGGGCTTGGCAGGCTTAGCAATGGCTAATAGTTTTCTTTGCCGTACTGTTCCTGGAGGGTGACCCAGGCTGCAGCCCCATGATTCATAAATTACAAAAGATAGAGTGGCTTGAAAGATTTTATGTTCTTAACTTAAATTTTACCTGCCTTTTCAGCTTGCTGGGAAGTTTGTCATTCAACCTTTCACAATAAAATAGCCCTGAGTAAATGAAGACAAAATAAATCAGAAGCCATGTGCTTTTAAACTCGCTAAATGAGAGCCCAGCATGCATGCTGCCTCCCTCCAAATTAATCACCAGATTAAATGCGAGACACGCACCCCAAATCAATAGCTGTGACAGAGATCTCCTCTCTATGCTTCAGGAAAATTCCACTTCCTTTCAGATGTTGTTACTTGAAATGTCAGGAAGTTTCCATTCATCACCCACCCTTGCAAATAGCACCCTTGCCAGCCTTCATGGTTCCCCATCGCCTTGCTTCAAGGGAATCAAGGCACCTTGTAGCAGGAGCCCACTCACTGTCACAATCTCTCCTGATGGTTGTGCAGAGTGGAGGAGTGTGTGGAGGCCTAATGCAGAGACAGCACACGTAAAGGAGAAAGCAACAAAATGCCTCAATCCCGAACTTGAAAGACTGCTTTCTTCTCTCAGGTGAACAGTTTAGCAAAGTAGGAAGAGCATGCTTTAGAGAGACAAGGATGTTAAACCCTGCCCCACGTTTCACTTTTCTTCTGCTTAAGACAGGCTACCATTGTCTCATGCAGACCTCAAACAATAAGACAGAGCAGAGCTGTGCTCTATCCAATGTTCAATGATGGATTTTTTTTGGGGGGGCGGGAGTAGATCATCACATTTTTCTTCTGAGGCTCTTCTGGACAGGCTCTCACCCTCTCTCTCTCAGGTAGCAACCACACATATTAACCATTTGTACCATCAACAAAGTACAGATCAACAAAGTACAGATAAGAAAAATACTAAAGGTTCAAAATCTAAGACTACTATTTGCTACATATATAACCTTGGGCAAGTTAGGTAACCCCTCTGTCTGAGCCACTTCATTTATAAATGAGTTAATAGTGGTTCAGTGTCCAATCCATTGTAGCTGCTCCACATATAGTGAAATATTTCATCTCTAGATCCAGGGTACAACTATCTGTCTTCTCTCATCTTCAAGGCCCAACTTTGGCATCACCTTCTCCCACAAGCCTTTGTATTGTGTTGTCTTTTTGTTTGCTATATATTAATAATAATTAAATGAAACAGCAGTATGGATAACATCTACTTTAAGCTAGTATTTGTTGATCAATTATTATCTGACTGGTTCTAAATACTTTGCTTGAACCAATTCATTTAGTCCTCCAGTTTTATTAGGAATTAACTACATTAAGATATTTACAAATGATGAATCTTCGGCAAGCAGTTTACATTTCCTCCTTCCTAAGTTCCCATGCCTCGGAGTCAGGAAAGGGGTCCTATCTCCCAGACTACCTAAGGCTGTACTCCTATGATCACGAGACCATGACATCCAGCCCCACACCAACCCCACATGACTTTCCCCGCAACTGGATTCAGGCTCCCAAACAGGGACTTTTGTATTCCCAGAGCTTTGCAAAGAGCAGATGCCCACTGGATTTAAAATGAAATAAAATTAATCCATTATTCAAATAAAATAGATTCTGAATACTTAATAACAAGGGCTTTGAATCAAGAAGGTGGCTTTTCAGGTCAGAGCCTCATAGAGCTAGACATCATCTCAGAGGAAAGGGACACAGCCAGACTGGGGCAAAGCAAAGACAAGAGGAAGTCTAGACATGACAATCAAGAAAATTCTCACTTCTTCCCTTAGTCACAGAGGAGAATGAGCCTCATGAGATGACAAGATGCTTAATGCCGATGGCCTAGAAAATCCCAGCAAATGGTCCATGTGGTGATCAAATACAATATGGCCAAGTAACTCCAAAGGAAAACTAACGCTGTAATTCCTGAGTGTTGGTCTAGTCATTCTTGATACATTCTTGGTTCACTGTCAACCATATAATTTGAGCTTTAAAACTTCTTGGGGTATTGATAGTAATGGATATCTGGAATGAGTGGAACCTACTGATTTTTGTAGTCAAGATTTTGATGTTAGCAGCCATAACATAACAGAAGAAAAACATGTACTATAAATGTGTACTAATATCAAAGATATTAGAATTAAACCAGCAGAGATTCTTGCCCATGTTGAAAAGATCACTAACTTCCAGTTCTTGTGAGTCTCTAAGAGAAAAGATATGCTTCTACTCCATTTGGGGGAGTAGAAGTGACAAGAGAATTCCATTTCTAAGACCATGTCACACAGAAACACCAGCGCATGAGATGTTCAAGATCATTAATTCTGGTACCATTTGTTGTAGTGAAAAACTATAAGTTCCCAGAGTGGAGGCATGGTTTTTAGAATAATTGTGTGTTTATACAGTGGTTAACCTCTTGTCGTCAAGTTCTCCTTCAATGGAGAGAACTGCACCGTGTGGTCTCTTTATGTTAGTTAAAGGACTGGTAAACAGAAGTGAGTCAGTGATGATAAAAGAAAATAGCCAGGCTCCGACAATTAAAGAAATAACCTATGACTCTCTAACGCCCTAGTCCCGTCCTCTGGCTAATTTGATTGGTTCTTGCTTGCATCCTGCCAGATAAATCACTAAGTAGTTATAAATGATAGAGATGGAGGGAGAACAGGAAAGAACTTTTTAAACAAATGTTGATTTGTATCTGCTGTTGTGTTAATTCATGCACTAGTTCATTTATTATAGTAGGCATGGTTTCAATTTTATGGTTTCTTCTTTTGGTTATCAATATCACTTTACTTGTCAGTTTGAAAGGCTCTGGTGTCTGGAGAAGCAAGGTGCTCAAGTGACACAATGGTTAAGTCTTAGGCTGAAAGCCTAGTGGTTGGTAGTTTGAACCTGCCCAGTGACACTATATGAACAAGGTCTGGTGAACTGATTCTATACAGATTGCGGACTAGAAACCCTGTGGGGACGCTTCTACGCTGTCCAATGGGGTTGCCGTGGGTCAGAATTGACTTGACAGCTCCCAGAAATAACAAGCAGAACAGCAGAAACAGGCTGTTGATGGGATGTGCTGTAATTCGAACTGGGTGTATCATGTGCTACACTGTAATGCAAGTATCGACAAAGCTCCCTGGGAAGACTGAAGTAAGACTGAAGCAAAAATATAAAAAGCGAAACTGTCAGAAGAAGGGAGGACGGTGTCTGAGACGAGGAGGAAATGAGCATTACACTGGGCTCTCCAGGCGGCACAAGGAATCCAAAGCTCTCCAGACCAAGGAACACAAGAGACCAAGCACAGGCATAAACAGTGTCATCTGTTCCCAGCCTGTGACTGGCTGTCTTATTCTTTCTCCCAACAGAGCACCAGGCACCAGGAAAAATGCGGTATGAAAAACAGTCCATATTTATAATGATATAATTTTAGTTCTTTGATACCTGACACTGGATCCTTTGAACACCTCGTGGTCATGCAGGCTGGTGTGCTTCTTCCATGTGGGCTTTGTTGCTTTGAAGCTGGATGGCCGTTTGTTTACTCAAGCCTTTAAGACCCCAGGCGCTATACCTTTTCATAGCAGGACACCATCAGCTTTCTTCACCACATTTACTTATGCACACATTTGTCATCAGTGATCATATCAGGAAAGCGAGCATGCAATGTTGTGGTTTATAGTTCTTAAAACCTGATAACTGATCCCTTTGATAACTCATAGTCCACATGCTGGTGTGCTTCATCCATGTGGGCTTTGTTGCTTCTGAGCTGGACAGCTGCTTGTTTACTCAAGCCTGTAAGACCCCAGACGCTACATCTTTTGATAACTAGGCACCATCAGCTTTCTTCACCACCATTGCTATGCACACATTTGTTTTCAGTGATTAGGTAGGGAAGGTGAGCATCATGGAATGCCAATTTAATAGAATAAAGTGTTCTTGCACTTAGGAAGTACTTGAGTGGATGTCCAATGCCTACCTGCAGTTCTACTACTTAGCATATATATATATATATATATATGTTCGTTGACCTATTTCCCCCATTGTCACATATAGATATATGCACCTATGTACATGCCCATATTTAAACCTTTATAAATGTTCTTTATCCCCAGTTCTTTCCTCTATTTCCCTTTACTCCCCTCTTGTCCCAATATCATACTCAGCCTCCATTGAGTTTCAGTATTTTCTCTCTGTTACATTACCCTTGTCAATCCCTACTGGATTTCTCTCACCCTTTGTCTCTAATTTTGGATCAACTGATATACCCTTATCCCTGAGCTGGACAACACCATCTCCTTTTCCCTTCCTCCCCTTCTCCCATGACCCGCACCCCAGAACCATTATAAATAGAGGGGTGACCCAAAGCCCATCAATAGGCAAAGTGCCATCCTCTTACAGACAGGTTGCAGGGAGGAGATGAGCCAGTTAAAGTACAGTGTAGTAACAACGAAATATGCATCTTTCCTCTAGTTCTCAAATCCTTCCTCACAACCACTATCATGCTCCCACTTCTACCAGACAAGCCTGACTAGAACAGGGGATGTACACTGGAGTCAGAACCATGGGGAATTTTGGATAGATATTCCCTCAGGATGAGTGATGGGAGTGGTGATTCTAGGAGGGTGGAGGGATGGTGGAGTAGAAAGGGGGAACTAATTTCAGGGATTTGCACATAGCCTCCTCTCTGGGGCATGGCCAGCAGGGAAGTGAATGAAGGGACACTTTGGACAGTGTACAATATGAAATAGCAATTTGTAAATTATTAAAGGTTCATGGGGGAGAGGGAGGAAGGGAAATATCGGGAACTGGAACTGGGGGCGTAAGGGGAGGGAGGAACTGGGGGCCTACGTGGAGGGAGTGATGATGGCAACAAGTGTGCAAATGAGATCTGCATGGGGGGGGAGGGGAAAGAGGAGTTTGTGTTTTTTTTTCTAAGAGGAGCTTATACCAAGGGCTCAAGTGAAAAATGTTTGGAAATGTATATGGCAGCATGTGTGCAAATGTGATTGATACAGATGTTGTATTGAATGTTATAATAGCTGTAAGAGGTCCCAATAAAATTATTAAAAAAAAAAAAAGAAGAAAAACAGCCCAAGTTCAAGTCCCCAGGTGGGGGAAAACAAAAGTCAAGGAGGCAAGAATACTATGATGGGTTTTGTACCTTTACATGTTGTTTTCTTTTGGCCTGCTATGGAATGTGGTTTATAATTCATCTGCAAATGCACCTATTAGAAAGGGTAAAGGAAACCCAGCCAGTGGGAACTCAAATACCAATGTTGGAATTGTGCTCCTCAAAGAGCCATTTCTGCCTGTCAACTCTGGCTGGTTGGTAAACGAATGGAGAGTAATCAGCATCACCGTCAATAGTGTCCTTTCCTGCCCTTGGCATTATACTATCTAATCTGATTCTTCAAAATCTTCTCGTTTCAGATGGCTTGTGCCCTCTTTACAGATCATGGAACTGAGACTAGGGAAGTTGAGTGACTTCCTCAAAGTGACATGCTAAGGGAGATAGGATGCAATCATATGTATGGGTGTGTATTTATATATGTGTGTATATAGATACAGATGATCCATCCTTTGACTTTGGAATCTTAAAATCCTTGTTCCATGACTCTGTAGTTAGCTGACCAGTCAAATTATATTCCTTTCTGAATCCTTTTTCCTTTTATCCATTTATAAACATGGGTCTGGGTACTATAGCCTATTTTACAGAACTAATGTTGTTTACGTGTTACTCATTTCCCTCCTTTCCTCTGAGGAGGAGAGGCAAAGAATGTTTCTGATACACACGCAAATCCATAACCTCTTTTCTAGTCTCCTTTGCACTTGGGGGGACACAGTGAGTTGTTGCAGAGGTCTTTCAGCAAAGATATCTTTTTTTTTTTTTAAGAATGGAAACCTGGAGATGAAGCAGCCCTCTTTCACCCATGTCATAACCACAGAGATCTACAAGTTTAGCAAATTAAAGTGATGTTAATGTGGCATTCTGGACCATAATTTTTAACTCACCGTATAATTGTTGATGGATAGTGGCAGAGTGGTGGGCTATTAACGACAAGTTCAGCAGTCCTAAACCACCAGCTATTCCACAGGAGAAAGGCTGGGCTATCTATATAGAGTTGCAGTCACTGAAATCCACCAGGGAAGTTCTCTCCTGCCGTGTAGGCTCACTATGAATCAGAATCAAATTGGTGGCCTTGCATTTGGCTTCGTGAGTTCTGCAATTACTATGTACCATTGAGTTGATACCATTGAGTTGATTGCAATTATTATGTACCATTGAACTGTAACCTCTTGGTTACAGAGTAGAACTGTTACATAGAGTTTTCCAAGCTGAAACAAATTTCAAGTCATTTTATTGATATACTTCACATATCATACAATTCAATCTTTTAATCCTATTAAGAAGGGTTGTGCAATCATCACTATAATCAGTTTCCAAAGTATTTTCCTCTTGTACTCATTGTGAGCTATCAGTTTCCCCATCCTCCCTTGCCATGCCTCTAGGTAATTATTAATCCAGTAATGGCATCTATAGATTTACTTATCCTGGTTTTCATATACAGAAAACCTTACAGGAAAGAAAGAAACAAGCAAACACAAAACCAGCAATAATGACTAGACCAAATAGAAAAAAAAACTCAATCAAACAGAAAACATTCAAAACTGAAACAACTTTAAAATGGGCCAAAAGGGCGATCAGATGGTTAAATATTATATTTTAACCTAACTATATTTGCCACAAATCACTTTACAGTGCTCTCCATACTATGTCTTGAGGAGATGCACTGGAAGCTAAAGCCAAGGGGGACCCTGCAAATGGTTTTCTGTTACCCATTGCTTTCTGCAAACCAGATGTTCAGATTTCAAACTCTGATAACCATTCCCTCTTTTGGATTTGGATTTTATTATTGACAATTCTTGGATCACACAGGCTGATGCAGTTCTTCAATATAGATTTAGTTGACTCCTGACTTAGATGGTTGCTTATACAAAGACAAACCTTTAAGACACCAAAAGCAATTTTTAATGATAGCTGAACACCATCTGGTTTCTTCACCACACTTTGTTATAGCACCTATATATTCTGTAATTTTCTCCAGAGGGGGAGCATTTAGTAAGGCTATGTCAAAAAAATAAATTTTTCTTAGATTGGGTCTAGAATTAATATGAGCCCCCAATTCATTATGTCTGTCATTTATATATGCCTTAGATTTACTTTAGAGGCATCTTTATCATTCTATGATAGAGGACATTATAAAGCAGCCCTCAGAGGCAAAACATAGTTCTATTGATAGTGTCACTAATTTAGCCAATAGTATAGAATTTTAAGAATGTTGAGAAAATGAAATGACACAAATATAGTCTGACTTCACATCACAAAACATAAGTTGTTGACTTGTATAAATTAAACTCTTGAGTGACTGGACACTACTAACACATAGTGGGAGTTAATAGTAAGGCAAAACTTACAATAACATTCATTCATAAAATCAGAATCATGCCTACCAGACTGATATGTGTCATAGAATGCAAGGATGGTATTAAAATAATAAATATATGGTTGTCCTGGGCTGTCATTCATTGGCTGCCTTCAAAGAAAGAGATCCAAACCAAAGTCCAATGACCACCAACTACATAACCATGGGAGAGCAGTCATCTGCTTCGCCCACTAGAGAATTTCTGTCATAAGCTAAGGAAGTATGTTGGTTCTTAAAAAGCTGCTTTCTGGGACCTGAGCCCCGGTGGCATAAGTGGTTGAGTGCCGGACTGCAACCCATGGGCTTGGCGGTTCAAATCCAGCAGAGGCTCTCAGGAGCAGGACTGGGTAGCGCCTACAACCACCAGAGGCAGTGATGCCCACAAAACAAAACAAAACAAAAACAAAAAAAAATATGCTTTCTGTGAGTTTGAGGTAGAGCCCAGGTCCCTTAATGGAGTTTCTGCATCAACTCGTTCGGATGTGGGGCATGAAAGATGTGCACCTTGAAAGAAGAGTGTAAAGCCCCAGAAGTCTATTGCACAAGGCCTGGGTCACCAAGAATTGGATAGAAACTACGTGAAAAGTGTCCAATTAGGAACACGGTGCCAGGTGTATTCTCCACTTGGGTTCTAGATCAATATTATTAAGAGTTTTTTTTTCCCAATGGGAGGTTGTTTCACTGGGTTTGCCCACCAATAGAATTGCCTTCTCCCAGTCATACATGCTCCCTACCATCATCTTGGCATGAATTTCCAATAAGATTCAGGTTTTTATTCTTGTAGGATTGTCCGTTGATTTGGACTGTTGATTTTGGTCTACTCATTTTCACTCTTATAGGACTGTTTGTTGCTTAGCATGATGCTGTATGGCAGCAACTGAATGGTCTTCCCCCTACCCTCACATCAGGAGAAAATGGGCCCTGCTGAGGTGGGGTCTCCTCTGTAGAAGTTCATACAAAGGGGGTGTTGTGGTTTGTGGGCACTAGGCAGACTCTCTACCTTGCTGCTTGAAAGACCGTGATAGAAGATTACATAACCTGAGAGCAGAAACCTGCCTTGGTCTTGGTGTTTATCCTTCTAGTACTGACCTCATACAATATGTGTCCTTTTCTGATTGACTAACTTTACTCAGCATCATGGTTTCATTGTATATATGTGCCTCAGTTGTTTTTCTTTTTGTTTTGTTTTATGCAGTCTTCTACTGATGGGCATTTGGGCAATTTAAAACTTCCTGCTATTGTAAACTGCTCTGTAATTAACATGTGAGAACACAAATCTGTTCAAGTTCTCTTTCTTATTTTCTTGAGCTATATTCCCAGCAAAGGTATTGCTTGCTGGGCCACACCTGTATTTCTATTCCTTGTTATTTTAGGTAGTGCCTTTTGCTTTCTACATAATTGTGCATATTTATCAGCCCACAAGCAGTGTAGGAGAGTTCCAGTCTCTCCACACTCTATCCAGAATTTGTTGTTCTCTGTTTTTTGTTTTTAATTGAGTTCTTGCTATGGGTGTGAGTCAAAACCTCATTGTTTTCTTGATTTCCATCTCCCTAATGGCTAATGATCATGAGCATTTCCTCATGTGCTCGTTGAACCATTCAAATAGTTTGTGAATTACCTTTCTTTGTGAATTGCCTATTCAAGTCCTTTATCCACCTTTTAATTAGATTATCTATCTTTTTCTTACTGAGGTGCTGCAGGATTCTAGTGACTTCAGTAACTGGTCCCTTGTCCATGGTATTATTGCTAAAGATTTTTTTCTCAATCTGTAGGCTCTCATTTTACTTATTTGATGAAGTCTTTTGACGTGCATAAGTTTTATTTTTAATAGGTCCTAGTCATCTATTTTGTCTCCCACTGTTTGCATTTCCTTTGTTATACTTGGTAATCTGTATATGTCCTGCAACAGGTCTTCACGTCCATTCCAGTTTTCTCATAAATGATCCTTATTGCCCTGGAGTTTACATTAAGGTCTCTAATCCATTGTAAGTGTGTTGTTGTGCATGGAGTGAGGTATTGGTCCATTTTCATATTCTGCATGCATAGAATTCAACTTGTCCAGTATCGTTTGTTGAAGAGGCTATCCCTTTCCCTTTTAATGTGTTTTGGTCCTTTGTTGAAAGTCAGTTGTCCGTAGGTGGATGTTTTTGCTTTGGGGGTTTGCTGTCCCATTCCTTGTATCTACGTATCTATCCTTCTACTAGTGCCAAGCTGTTTTGACTTCTGTGACTGTGTAGGAGGTTGTGAGGTCAGACAGTCAAACTGAAATTATGACAGGTCTTTCCTCCAGCAGAGTGACTGCCTCCAGCCACTGATTTTCAGTTAACAGCTGAGCACTTTACACTGTTATGCTTTCAAGAACTTTTTCACCTTCCTGAGCTCCAGGATAGTAGGATCCTTTCCCCTACAATCTCAGTAAGAGAGCCTTCGGCCATGATACTCAGCTGATCACAGTTCTCATGTTTGCCTCTCCCTTCAATGACTGATATCACATTTGTCTTTGAAAATAGGAAATTTCCACACAGTCAAGATACTCAACAAATTACTGCCAAATGAATGGCTTTCCATCCAGTGCCAGGGAGTACATTAATGGGGGTTTGAGCTTAGAATTCTCTTTTTACATATTATACCTGCAGGACTCCTTCTCATTCATAGACACCAACCTCAATCAACACTTTTTCTATCTCTCCTAGTTTCTCTCTCCCTTCAGATTCTTAAGGTGCCCAATACTGGTTTACACTTATAGCATAGAACTTAGTGCTTCTTATTATGGTGTGTCTACATGCTTCTCTGCCAGACTAAAAGCATTTCATCTCTTTTTTTTCTCCGTCAACCTGGCACATAGTAGATATTGGGAAATTCAGTGAATTTGATTTGTTGCCTATCCTTGCTCCCTATGCTTGAAAGAGTAGGCACGTGATATGGGGTGGAAAGCCTCTATTTGGAGTCTGTAGTGCATCAGGCCTCATTCCTCTAGAAGAAGGAGAAGATATGTCTTCAGGGAGATGGAAACTGTCATGTGGAGAACCATTGTACTTCTGTGAAAACTTCTGAGATGGGCATAAATTGAGTGGATGGCCTCTTTGCTAATTTAAACCACACCTCTAGGGGTGACTCTCTGGTTCTAAGAATGATGCCAGCCTCCAGTGGACCTCTCTACATTGTGTTGATGTCCCTTGAACACCTTCAGACATCAGAGTTTGATCCAAGTTGGCCCAACTTGACCCTCCATATCAGAAATATGATATTTGGAGTGGACTGCTGAAAGAGAGAGTTATTGGAGGTGAGTCACATTTGTGGCAACCCTCCAGGCAAACCTCGCCCCTGGTTCTCCTCTCTTAGTGATTCAGCATTTCCTGATTCCCTGCAATCCTTTGAGAACCTTCCCCAAAATTCCCCTTAAGTTTAAGCTAGATGAAGTTCATTTCTGATCATAGACTTGAATGTAAAAACTAAAAGTGCAAAAGAAGAAAGCATTTAATGCTTTCTTTTACAATTCCTATGTGGGTAAGTATTTTGTTCTTCAGAAGAACACAGCAGTTTTACTAAAATTTGATAAACTGGACTTAATAAAAAAGGACAATATCTTTTCATTCAAAGACACCATCTGTAAGAATGGCATAAGTAGGGCATCTGTTCTCCTCTGACTTCAGAAGTGGACAGGAGAATCAAACTCAGCATCAGTCTAGGGCTGATGCCTGTGAGGTGGAGGTTGGACATGTCTACACTCTCCAACCATCTTTACAAATTGGACACCAGTCATACTTCCCACAGCATTCTCTATTTCTCTGCTGGGTTTGATAATTCATTGCAATGGCCACACGACACTCAGATAACACAGTGATGACATCTATTAGGGAATAAACAGGTTACAAATAAGTATCAGAGATGCCGAGGGCACAGCTCTTCTGTCATCATCACTTCTTTTTAGCTGAGCTCGCAGGCATAGCTCTGTATGCCCTTCAGACTCTCAGCCACTAGGCTCCTTGACCTATGCCTTGCTTGGGCAATTGTGTTAAGCCAGGTTATCAAGAGAAATAAATCCAAAGACATATATATATATGAAAGAGGTTTACATATATTGAGAAGTATTTGCAGACCAGTGACACAGAAAGGCAGACTCATGTGGATCTAAGTTTGGTGGGAACAGGGAAGAGTGTTGACAACTCTCAGGATTAGTGGCAAAGTTCCAGAAAGTGAGGTCTCTCTCACATAGAGAGAGAATGAAACCGGCTATTTTTTATAAGAATGCCACATACCCAAGGAATTATCATCAGGCTATGAACTGATTAACAGGTTGAACTTTACCCCTACTCTTCATAACAACTCAAGTTGACATAGCATAATCGAACTACCATGACAATGTTACAAAACTCTTTTAATGTTGTTGATAAATGCTCAAAGGACAATCTGTTCAGCCTTGGCCATAGTAAGTTTGACTGTAGATTCCTGCATCAAGCAAACAAGCAGCTCTAATTAAGTGCCTGAAGGCAACTCACTGCACAGGAGGCTCTCATGGGAAGGCAATCCAGCTTCCTCCCTTCCTGTGGCAGCAGCCCACCATTACTTTGCATACTGGTGCTGCAGGCCCTGCTGCTGCCCTTTCCCTCCTGCCCTCGGCATTTCTCTTGTCATAACGGTGTGTCCTGGATCCAGGAGGTTCAGTGAGCAAGGATCTAGGTGCCCAGTGGACACATTCTGTTTATGAGCCTTCTTCCTTCCCTCCCTCTGTCTCTCTTCAGCACTTGTGTTTGGTGTTTAGTTGATGATCACTCCAAAGACCACAATCACTTGAACAGACTAGAGCTGTATGTCAGAAGCCAGCCCAAGAGCTAGGCTACATCACATAGTGTCTCATGGAATGACACTGAAAGGAGTCAGCAGTGTTCTTGTGACTGAGTCCATGATAACAGGAAGGACTGCTTTCACAGAGACAGGTGGTTGGGGGTGGGGGGTAAACCAAGGCTTCAGAGAGGACCTCACTGTGAGAAACTGTGACCCGGAACTGTCAGTGAGCCTAGGAGAGACCAACTGGGGTATGTGGTGACACTCTGTCAAGCCTCTACAACAACCTGTGGCTCTCAACCTGTGGGTCACCACCCTTTTGGGGGCTGAACATCCCCTTCACAGGGGACATCTGATGCATAACAGTAGCAAAGTTGCAGTGATGAAGTAGCAAAGAAAATAATTGTATGGTGGGGTGGGGGGGGCAGGGTCACCACAGCATGAGGAACTGTATGAAAGGGCTGTGACGGCATGAGGAAGGTTGAAATCCACTACTGTACCATCTAGTAGGTTCCTTGGCTGAGCTGCTGTTAGGACAGCACCGGGGATTCCAGGGACCCCAGTCCTGATGGGTGGCCCACTGTAGATCCTGCACACATTGCAGCCAGAACGAGGCCAGCCTACCAGCCATCTCTGGTATGCCCTGATGGGACCAGGCATGCTCACAGACCCCCGATGGAAGGACACTGCCCCCAACTTCCAACTGCCTGTGAAGCACAGCTAGGAGGGCTCAGGCCTATTGGGCTCCTCAGAGCTGCGAGTAGCTCACCGCTTCAAGCAGGCTGGAAATGGAGGGGTGGGCTATGAGTAGTATGATCGTGTGAAAAGGATGCCCATGGACAGAGGATAAGGGACTCAGTGCTTCGTGTTGGCGCGCTCAAGGGTCATGCTGGGAACCACATTCCTCACTGAGTTCTTACTGTGGGAGGGTCTCAGAAGCAGACACCAAGCCTGCTGGAGGCCCAACTGTGTCTTCCAGGTTTTACACAGCCACACGACTTACCCTCCTTACAGCGGCAAATGTAACTGGCTTACTTAGCAGATCATGGGCATTTCTCAGTGACTTAGAGATGTGAAAATCCCTTACGCATGAGGATGTAGGAGAATGGTCTGACCCAGCATGCCCCATTGGGATCCTCAGATCACCTTCAGGTGACACCCCCCTGCAACGTGCAAGGGAAGAAGTGATGGCCACGTTTTAGAAGTGGGTGGACATCTTCAGATCCGTTGCTGCATGTGCAACTACCAGGAGGGCTTGCCCAAGAGCCCAAGGGATCTGCAGACTCTGTCTCCTCAGAGGGATCCACTGCTAGACTCCAGGTGGGACTGATTGCCAGAGTGGAACACCTGAATGTCTCTAGGCACAGCAAACATGTTCTTATAGCTCTGTCCATTGGACCGTCTTCAGTGCTTTTTGCATATGTCACCGTTCAGAACGTTCTACTTGATTACAACCATAGTGTCAACCCCTCGAAGGATGATCAAGAGATGATCAATGATGGACCACTTCTTGGTCGGCTGGCAGAACTCAAAGGCTGACTTGAGGAAGGGGAGGTACTGAGATGGAATCCGCTTCAGCTTCTTCCCTGTCGCAGTCCTGGAGAGTTAATCGCAACAGCCTGACATCTGGGTCAGTGCTACCATAAAAATGCAGGTAGGACATGTCCTGGATCTCCTAGTGATAGAAGAGCACATGCCCTTGAGTTTAATTGAATCATGGTGGAACAATTTGAAGAGGATACCAATCATGGCTGTACAACACAAAGATTACAATCAATGAACTACATATACAATCAGCTCTACATGTAGAAGTTGTTGAATTGAAGAATGTTTCATTGCATATATTTTTGCCAGAATTGAAAAAAATTATATGAATAACAATAAGTATAAGGAAGAGGAAAATGTTCTAAAATCGAATGTGGTAAAGTAGATGAAAATGAGACTTTCTGCCCCAGTAAATAGACCTCAGAAATCTACAAAGGCAGTTCTCCCCTGTCCTGTAGGATGACTATAAGTCAGAATTGACTCTGTAGCAGTGAGTGTGGAGTTTTGTTTCTGGATAGTAGCAAGAGCGTCCATTTCTACTTCAAGGCTTGCTCATTGTGGCAGGCATGTGCTTATGTTAATTTTATGATTGAAATGTAGGGGTGGAATCTGGCCTGTTAATCTGGAGATAGCCATTGAGTAGCCAATGAGGCCTCTGTGTGGGCATGGTTTTTACCTGAGACTCCTGGGAAATCTCGTAATATTTCCCTCGTGAAGATGAGAAGCTATCTTCCCCAGTTGGTGGAGTTAGTTAGAGAGAAGATTAACCACAGGCAACACAGAATGGTGATGGCTGGGAAGCTGGAGTAGCCGGTGGAAAGACCACATGGCTTTGCCCTGATGAAGACGACCTCTGAAGCTGGAGTGGCATGCTGTTGATGGACCCTGAGCCCTGGAAGCAAGGAGACATGGGGAAACCCCTGCCAGCGTCAGAATTCTGCACCCACTGACCTGGGACTTCCTGAGTCAGAAGCAGACCTTATAGACTGATTTCGGGCATATGGGTTAATATTGGACTTATGATTTTGCACTGGACTGGATTGGGATGCCTTCTTAGGGTCACATTTCTTTTGTACATAAACCCTTTCCTTATACCTATATGCATGTCTCTGAAATTTGTTCCTCTAGTCTATCTGGACTAACACACTCATCTTATACTTAGCAGGATAGTAACATTGATCAGTCAATACATGCATTTCATATCATCACACCCTGTTGTTTGGTGGGAGTTACAAAGTCTATGGCTAAAATTGATAACTGCATCACCCATAAAAAGTTAATAGGGCACTTTTAAAGAATTTGCCAAAATAAATTGCTGGAATCTTAACTTTTATACCTATGGATGAAGTTCTGGTTTGAAATGGATTTTTCATTCTTCTTTAGGAAGGCCATATCTGTGTAGAGCATGTTATAAACCTATTAACTACTGAGTTATAAAAAGAGCAAAATTAGACACAAATGTGGACACTTTTGAGGGAAGACAGATGTTATATGACTATCTCCAAGAAGCAAGAAATACCCAGGGGCAATCAACAGGGAAGGAATCCTTCAAATGGTCAGAACTTCACTTGAACTATAAGAAAATAAATTGTGTTTTTTTTGAAACTTTCACTTATAGCATCACTGGTGAAGATTTCAGACTAAGGATTATACTTCAATATTGAAATATCACAAAGGAGAATTATCCAGAATATATTAAAACCAATCAAGCAACAAACCAGACTACCTCTTACCACTCATGAGGGGAAAAGGTGTGCAAAAACTTAGAGTAGAGATTTTTGGAAGGAATATATATATAGGGATATATAAAAAGATATTCAGTATCATTAGTCATTAGGAAAATGTATACTAGAATCACAATGTGATTCCTCTGTGCATCCACTAATTATCTCAGGTAAAGAATATGGAATTTTTAAATTCTCATATGTTGCTGTGGAATAAATTATAAAACAAAACCAAAAATTCCTGGGCAGCTGCTCTGGAAGACGTTTTATTTTATTTTTTATTTATTTATTTTTTTGGGGGCATCACTGCTCTCCAGCAGTGGGAATAGGAGGCCCAGCTCCACTGCTGGAATTGAACCTCTGTCCCAGTGGGCCACAGTCCCGGGTACAACCACTATGCCACCGGAGCACAGCCCGGAAGACGTTTTATTACAGAGTTTAGCATATACCTTCCCTGTGCCCCAGTTATTCCACCTCAAGGCATTTACCTTTCTGTTGATTGGTCCATTGCCTTTGGCTCACTTCACCCTAGTAATTCCTGATCCATTGAGTCTATGAATTTCTGTTCCACTGTAGTCTTCACCCACTTCATATGTCCTATCCTTGCTCCTCAGGATATTCAAATTATCTCCAATGTATTTCGATGGAAAATTCCAGAGTGCTTCTCTGCCTTCATCTCCACAAACACCCCTAAGACAATGTTGCTTTGTATGGGTAATTTTACTAAATGCCTGCTGATAACTAGAAGTCATATCAAAAAAGAAAAAACACTTAAAGAATTAAAATCACCCTCTATAATGGAAGTAATCTCCATTCATTCCTTGAGGGCAGTGACTCACTCTCTCCTTACTCCTTAGCTCCTGCATAGTGTCATGAGGTCACACTTTTCCTCTCTAACTGAAAGGTTTGAGACTGTAATGGGATTGACTATGAGAAAAGTCTTAGTCCTGTTATGTTGCATAAGAGAAAAAGAAGTTCTGGTCTTGCTTTTTTTACTTCTGTCATCGTGATTAACTAATCTCATTCATTAAAAGTTCTGAAGGTAAAGAGCATCTCTCTGCCACCAAGCACATTCCACTTATAAGAGAGCCTTCATGACAGGGTAGACGTACCCCATAAACTTCCCACACTTGTAGTCTTTACAGAAGCAGACTGCCACATTCTTTTCTCAAAGAGTGGTTGGTGGTTTAGAACTAGTGACATTTCAATTAAAAAGCAAGTGCTTTGCCATTTTGACACTAGGATTTCCTCTCCTAATCAGATGTTTCCCTAGATTAGTGTGTTTTACCTGGCATATATATATTTAAAATGAAAATATTTGTGTCCTTGGCACATTCATTGAATAAGAATTCCTTGGTCTACTGCCTGGAAATCTACCTTTCAATGAACACACGATTCCACCAAATCTTCCTCTTCTGAGTCTTTTGAGACAGCTTTCAATCACCAAGATGGTTGTTTTGTAGCTCTTGAAGACTCTGTCATTAGATATCATTGAGTAAGGTCCTACTCATAGCACCCCTATGTACAACAGAACAAGGTACTGCACTGTCCAGGGTCAGCCTCAAAATTGCTGTTATGTTTAAGTTTGCTCTTACTATTGTGTCAATCCATCTGGATGAGCGTCTGCCTCTTTTTCATGGTTCCTCTGCTTTGGCCAGCATGCTGTAGTTTTCCAGAGACTCGTTCCTCCTGATAACATATCCAAAGTACACGAGGCGCATGATAGATCTAAATCTTATAACTATATCCTCTAGACATTCTCAAAGAGATGTTCTTTGAGCCAGGGATCTTCCATTTGTAAATGTAATAGTTGACATTTGCTTCCACTCCTCCTCCAGTCTCCATTCCCGTGACTCAGTTTTGAACCACAGGGAGCATTGAGGACTACCCACCCTCTAAAGTTGCAGTGGGAATGGGACGATAAAATGGTATTTTGTCAAGGCTTTGGGGTGTCTAAATTATGCTTAAGAGTATGGCCTGGAAAGCAATTTAGAAATATAACTCCAGAATATGCAGGCCAGCAATTAAATGCTCATGGTTTAATTCTAGCAGCTCCACAGAAGAAAGATGTGGCAGTCTGATTCTGTAATGATTATAGCCCTGGAAGCCCTATGGGGGCAATTCTCATTTATTCCAGAGGGTCACTGTGAGTGAGAATCAACAAGACAGCACCAAATCTCCCCAAACAAATATCACGGCTCTTAACCACAGAGTACTATGGGCTTTCTATACCACCAGTGGTTTACAAGTACCCTTGGGTATCTTCAGAGCAGCAAGATCTAATTGAAGTTGTAAGACAAAGTTCTGGAAAAGTGGTCTGGGCATGTGCTCTGTCTAGAGCCATAGAATTGCTTAAGGGGAAAAAACCTTGAAATAGCAAATGACAGAGCTTCCCTTGAGGTTAACAGATGTTCTCTACAAATGGAAGAAGCATGCCAAGAACTAAATTTCATTTTCGGGGCCTCTTATCAGCAAGCAAAGATCAAGAATCAACACTAAACATGTGGCTTGATGTAAGTAAAGTGTTCAAAGCTCCTCTTGTTTGCCATTCTAATAATTGAATACAGCGTGATTCTTTTTCTTCTTCTTTCTCCGACCTGTCCCCCTGCTGGTCACTCCTTTCCCCACCCCCTCCTTGGCCCCCCCCCGTCCCCCCAGCCCCGGTTGAACTGCTTTGATTGCTCCAGGGCTTTGGGATGTAGAGTTTGAAGTATAGATACATAAGGTGGCTCCAAAAAGTTCATTGAAAATGGAATTAAAAGAAAATGGGATTATTAAACTCAGTCTTTAGTCCCAAAACTTTCAAAATTACATTGTCAACTGCTCAAGGAAAGCCTGCTGCTTTCTGACACTCAGCAATAAACTTCCTTGCAGTTTTTAAAAATAATAAATCCTCCATTTGGACTTTTTATTGTATTTTGCTCTCAATATATTTAATTTACATGCTTGTTTCTAAGGGTATTCACTTATGCCTCCTCCCTAGTTTCCTATACTGCTATAATACAAATGTTACCAGCAAGTGGATTTATAAAACAGACATTTATTTTCTCATCATTCTGCAGGTTAACTGTCAAAATATGGGTCTTGGCTGTATCTGTTTTTCTTTTTGAGAGCTCCCAGTGTTCCTCAACTGATAGCAATTCTCATATGGCACCAGCCAGTCCCTATATGGATGGGTCTCTGTGTCCATTTTGCTTGCTTTATAGTTCAGAAATTATTAGATTGAGAATCTATACTACCCAGGTAGGAACAAGATTGCATCTGAAGGTGTAGGAGCTAGAATTTCAACACATATTTTAAAGGGGATATAATTTGATCTATAACAATTTCTAGATAGCAGCAGCTCACATTTGTTCTTCCGCATGAGACTGTTTGACACCATGATGACAGCCCATTTCTGAAATGTGAGGGTAGAGCAGGACCAGACAAGTGTACGTGGCATCTGTCTGACGTGGGGTGAATCGACATAGAACCAGTCCAACAGCACCCAACCAACAACAGCACATTTAGTTTGTGCTTCTTGTCATGCCATTGTCTGTATTCACTGTGGCCTTTAACCCTGGAAACCATCCTCTGAAAGAGGTTCCATGTGTATCCCATTTTTCAGATGTGGCTACAGAGGCAAAGGTTTAACAGCTTCGGATTGAGAGCCAGGCAGTCCAACTTCAAAGTACTCAGGCCTAACTATGACACTGAACTCATTCAACAAAGACTTACTGAGCATCTCTTATGGGCTCAGCCAACTAAAGAGGCGACGATGCCTGTGCTGATGGAGATGATACCTTATTTCATATCTGTCAGGTGAATTTTCAATACTGTACCTACTTAATCTCCACATTGGGATATCTTTAAACTATTCTTCATTTAAACACCATTATTAAAAAACAAGAGGTACAGTCCTAGAGGAAAGTGAGACCTCTAACGGTGGACAGTCTTGGAGACCCTAATGAACATCTCTACTCTGTCCTACAACAGAGCGCTGGGTGAATTTACTCGACAGCAGTGATTGAGGGGTGCTGTGAAAGGTAAGCTTGCATTGCCAACATGGCCAAAGAAGATTGGACCAGCCGGCTGCTTTGTTCATCCTGTGGCTCAATATCAAAGCAACACTACCTGTGGGGCACCTAATCCGTGGACTGTGTTGCTGTGAGTTGAGGTTCCTTCAAGCCCTGCTTCGCCACGCTCCTGGGATATACATCTCTTGGCTGAGGACTGTTGGACTCTGTCATCTGGCTGACTGTTGTTGACCTGCTTTGTTGTTTGCTGCTTGAGGTCAGATAGCCTGAATTGCTCTACAGAGGACTACTCGGCGGCTCTCAAGACTCCAAGGACTGCCAGTCTACTAGCTGTCTCACGCAAGTGAGTTGCACCAAGTCATTTGTACTTCTTTATAGATTAGTTAACTGTGTATTTCTTATTTTATATATTCTTCTACCTATACAAATATATAAAGAGAATTACTAGTGTCCTGGCTTTGTTTCTCTAGAGAACCCTAACATAGATGGCCTTATTTATAACTGTATATCAAATCTACTTATTTCATTATGAGAGTTTCCCAGAATGGGGATGATAAAGTTCATGGGTATAAATATTCATGTAAACTCTTAATACATATTGTGAAATCACCCTCAAAAAGATGTAACAGTTTTGGTGGTTTCTGAGATTTCCCATTTCTCCACATTCTTGCCAGCAAATTCTTTTCTCTTTTCAACCCTTGTCTATCTGACAGGAATCATATCCATGACTGAAAAACCAATGCTACACTGACTTAGTTTTAGAGAAAAAGAATCTACTGATTCAAAATTGGTGAAGAATGACAATTTGTTTTTAAACCACCCCCTCCATTCCCTAATAATCAAAAAGAAAAGTTCAATATGTCCTTCTTAGTACCCATAGATATATTTATTAAGCTACCAATTAATTGTTTCTGACTTTAACACATCTCTAAGACCATCTGTGAAATGGCTCATCTTCGTGGCCACACCTTGTAACTATGGAGACTGGGAGCAACTGAGTTCTTTATGAGGTAGTAATTTCCCCTTTCCTGAAGGAATTTGCAACTGTGGGAAAGGCTGGGATGACATCTTCTTTGCACCGCTTCTCCTAATTAAAAGTGATTTCTTCTTCCTTGAGGTTTGCAGGGCATGTTTCAAGCACCTCTGTATGACACAACATCATCAGCCCTGAAAGGTCATGGCAACTCCTGTGTAGACCAGTTGAAGGAATTAATGCAGCCATGCAAAGAACAGTGCCAGGCACACCCTCAACATATATTTAAAGAAAAAGAAATGTATTTCCAATGCTTAATGCATCTTAGATGCATCTAGGTGTTCATCTACCACCTTACCTACTGTCATTGAGTCAAACCTCGTGGCAGTCCTGTAAGATCATAAAAATATCACTGCCCCATAAAGTATCCAAGGCTGAAAATCTTTCACAGAAGCACACTGTTGGTCTGTTAGTTAGCAGACAAGTGCTGAACTACTATTAAGACTCAGTACATATGTTTTCTTGGGCAGTCATAAGGAAGTATCATGGATTGACTTTTTAGAAAATAACTTATCATCTCACAGTTCTGGAGGCTAGAAATCCAAATCACTGTGTCAGCTGGACCATGTCTCCTTTCTGGTCTCTCCCGCTTCTAGTCACCTGTGTGCTCAGTGACTTGTAGATGTTAGTTACTTGGCTTTGCTTTCTCTTTTGGTCTCTACATTGGAACCCACCCGACTTCAGTGTGATCCCATGTTAAATCTGATGATTACAATTTCAATGACTCTATTTCCAAACAAGGTTCTATTTACATGTATCAGAAATTATCCTACACATAGACTGTGAGTTAAGGGAAACACAAGTTGATCCATAACACTTTCGATGCAGAGACTACTCTGCTAAACTTGAAAAATCCAGAGACTGTGATTCGGGAAGCTTGCATTAGAGTCCTGGAGTTGAGTTGACTCTAAGAGATGTAGTTCAGCGATTGCAAGCCATTTAGGACGTTATGAATAACTTGTGAGCAATGTGTTGACAAGGACAGGGGGATATTTATTTACAAATGACACTGTACCTTTCTATTCCAGTTCCTGATGTCTTGTCGATGTTCAAGAAGAAGTAGCCTGTATGCCAGCATCATTGGCTTTGTTTCCAATCCTATCCACAGGAAGCAAACAGAGAACAATCAGATCTAAAATATCCTGAGAATTCCCAGGAAGCTGCCACTGACAATATCTCAGAAACACAGACCTGTTGTTCTGGAGCAGAATTCACCCAAATTCCACAATTTTTTTGCCTTCTTTAATCAATTACAGATTTGAAGTCCCTTATAAATGTCAGGCACCTTATCAGACTTCCTCCTGATACCACTATGAGATGGAGGAAGCAAGTTTCAGAGACTGTGTGACCTGTCTGAAGTCACACAGCAAGTAAGTAATAATGCCAGGTTTCAAACCAGGTCTGAGCAATTGCCAAACCTGAACACTTTCCATACAGCTCACTCCTGGGATGCAGAAAGGAGTGTCGAAACGTTGCTCTTGACTTGTCAGGGCAAGTGGGGTGCAGGATCCAGTGTCAGTGTGTGTGTGTTGCCAGCAAATTCCTGATTACAAGTAATGGCATAAAATAGAGAAGATTTTCCCCTTGTAAGTAAATATTATAAATATAGGATATTAAACAATTCTGACTTCATCCCTAGCCAATCAGTCTGTACCAATTTGCATGAGACACGTGCAAATGATAACATTACGCAAAGGACCCTCGGGCCATGGGTGGCTTAAAATCAATCAAACAATAATAATTTTTATGCATAGGCACTCCCTAGCTTCCTAGTTGGCTGTTCAGTTAATCCTGAGTCAAGAATTTCCTTTTTAGGCTAATATTTATAATAGAGCTTAGCTGGTTACAGGGAATACGTAATATCCACTTATCTGATGGGAAACGTGTTATTAAAACATTACCTAAGGATGGATTTACCTGATAAATGATCACTGAGATTAAATATAAAAAGGTTGGGGAGGGCTTAAAGAGGGGTTAAAGGGAATAGAAGGGTGAGCAATAATAAGCCAATAATAATAAGGTTTGAGGATAAATGGAAAGAATACTTTTCTGGATCTCGGTGTTGAGAGAAGCTTCTTTGTGTAAATAGAATCGCAGGGTATGGAGGGGAAAAGAGAGAGAGAGAAACAGAGAGGGAAGAGAAGGAGGAGAGAGTAGGGGTGGATGTTGTAAACAGTTAGTATTAGTTCTAATGTGTTGTTAGTAGGCACAGGCACTGAAGTAATTATCTTACATCGATGAACCTAGTTTAATACAGAGCCCTAGTGGGGTAGCGGTTGCCCTTTGGGCTGCAATGCACACGGATGGCAGTTTGAAACCACCAGCTGCTCCTCAAGAAAAAGGCTGGGCTTTCCACACTGCTAAAGTGTTCCCATCTTGGAAGTCCATGTGAGTTGCTATGATTCAGCAGTGATTCGATGGCAGTGAGCTTGGGTTTGGGTTTTATCCTGTTGAGTTCTCAAGAAAACCCTTGTGCTAGTCCGGGGAGACTAGAGGAACAAACTTCATAGACACGCATCTAGATATAAGGAAAAGGTTTATATACAAGAGGAACAGGACATTGAGAAAACATCCCAGCCCAGTCCAGTTCAAAGTCTTAAGTCCAATATTAACCCATATGCCTGAAATCAGTCTATATAGTCTCCTTCCCACTCACAAAGTCACAGGTCAGAGGGCGCAGAATCCCGGCACTGGCAGGGGTCTCCACATGGCTCTTCACTTCCAGGCCTCAGGATCCATCAACAGCAGAAGCAGCTCATCGCTGGCACAGGTCTCCATGTGGCCGCCCCAGCTTCAGAGGTCTGACTCCATCCGAGCAAAGCCGCGTGGCTTCTCTGCCAGCTCCTCCAGTTTCTTGAACACTGTCATCTTGTCTTGTCCACTAGTTTGAGACTAACTCCGAACCATTGGGGAAGATAGCTTCTCATCTTCACTAGGAAATATCACAAGATTTCCCAGAAGTCTCAGGAGAAAGCCATGCCCACACAGAGGCCTCATTGGCTACTCAATGGCTATCTCCAAATGAACAGGCTAGACTCCACCCCTACATCTCAATCAGAAAATTAACATAAGCACATGACTGCCACAACCCTGGGGTCATTTCCACAGCCATTCCCCTTTCTTGGATCCCCACCCACACAGTGCAGTGTTGAAGACAAGGACTCCGTGACCGAGTACGAGTTTAGATCTCCATCATCGACTTACTAAGATGATATTCAAATACTGCTCACCCTTGTTCAAACAAAACAAACCCCAAAACTCACCTTTCAGGAGTCTCTTCATCACATGGGTTAAAAAATAGAGCTCTGTAGTTTGACATTTACCAAAAAAAAAAAAGTTACCATTTCTGCTTTATCCTACTTCCCATCCATCCTCTCACATATCTTTTGGAATAACCTATTTTCAAGCAGTGCAGTGGCAGAAGAGAGGCAGGGAAGAGCAGGTGTTCTCCCTTTTAAGGGATCTTCCTCGAATCTGCACATTCTTGTCTGTTTACTCCCAATTAGATCTTAGTCACTTTGCAAGGATTCTTGGTGGTGCAGTGATTAGGTGCTAACTGAAAGGTTTGTAGTTTGAACCCACCACGTACTCTGAGGGGAAAGTTGTGGTAGTGTTCTTCTGTAAAGATTTACAACTGTAGAAACCCTATGGGGTAATTCTACTCTGTCCCATGGAGCTGCTATGCATTGGAATCTACTCAAGAGTAATAGGTTTGGTGTGGGGCACATTTTGCTATACCTAGATGCCAGAGAGTCTAGGAAATGAAAACTTTACTTTGGGTTAGAACTGAATCCTGCTAGTGAGGCAATAGGAAATAGAGTCCCTTATCTCTGATCTGAAGATCATACAGAAGAAGTTGATTTTTATCCCTTTAAAATCATGCCAGAAGGAACATATTCTCCTCACTGTTCAGCCAGATTTGCACTGGAGGTCCAGGGGTGTGAAGAACTACTGATTGTAGTGTATGCCGTCAAGCTTAAACATTGACAAACTTTAGACTCTTGAGCCATAAGGGATCACACTGTTTTTGTTAGCTGGCATTGACCTTATGTACAGCAGAATGAAACACTGCCAGATCCTGTGTCATCTAATGATCCATGGTGGATCCTTTGTGAGCCATAGGATCTTCATTTGCTGATTAAGACGTAAATTACCAGGCCTTTGTTACAAGTTCCTCTTAGTCTTGAAATTCCACTGAACCATCATTAGTATCATAGCAACATGCAAGCTTCCAATAATGGACAGCTCTGTTTCTAGTAAGTACCAAGTATCCCTTAGTCTTCATTCTACAACATAATCCATTGTCTATGTGAAGGAAGTTCTTACTTCTCCTACCTTTGTGTCCTTATGTCCATCTTCTACCTTCCCACCCAGTCTCCTCTGTCCTAGGGTGCATGGCAACATGGTTAACTCCCAGGTTTTGGAGTCAGTTACACTTCATATCAGTGTGTCTATGACAAGTGTTGCCTGTTCTCCATGCCTTCATTCTTCCACTGGTAAGACAGGGCTAATATCAACTACCTCACAGGGTTGTTCTGATGCTCAATGAGCTAACGAACGCAATAAAAAAAATATAGCATGGTTCCAAAGGCTGCCATTATTATCATCACTACCATCTTCATAATTATCCAAGTATATCCCTGGCCTCTTTCCATTTGTGATCAATTGTGATCAGATATTAGATAACAAAGGGGGAGGAGCCTCTAGTTTTGAAAGAAGAAACTAGCATAGGAAGTACGTCATACAACTGTGGTCAGGAGCTGTAACCTTTACTTCTTGAGCTAGTTGCACTTGGTAGCTATTGTTGTCCAGAGAAAACATCTGTTGGGACTTCCATAATTCTGTCTCCATTTGTGAACTGCTTACACAGAAGCTCTATCTGTCACCATGGCCACGGGTATTCCTGGACTCATTTTTTTTTTTACTTTTAGTATAATCAGAGATTAATAAATGAACCTATAGGGACTTCCAAGAGTTTGTGGGGAAATTCCATTATCTTTCAATTCCATTTTTTGCATGAATTTTTAAAAGCCCCTGAGTTTCAGAATAAGATTTCCACTCTCAACAAGGTGGACTGACACCAGGGCTACAGCAATGGGCTCAAATACAACAATTGTGAAGGTGGCCCAGGACCAGGCAGCATTCTGTTCTATTCTACAGAAGGTCACTATGGGCAGCATCTAACAAGAGTATTAGAAAACCTAACAACTGTGAGTACTGCTAGGAATGGGAATCAGGGAGCCTGGCATCCCGATTCCCATCCTACCACCAACTGGCTGCTGGCCAAAGGCACAGTCCCTCTGCAGAATACTACTCTCTAGGGGCCTACTCAGTCACAACATTCTGTGACCAAAGGAAAAACTGGCAAGGCCTGGTTTCCTTGGAATGTTGGCCAGTCCAGGTGGGTCCGGCATAGGGGTGTGGGCTGGGTGCCTACCCAGACAGTCCCACATGGTCTTTGAGCCAAGCAGAAGCCTGCCTTCTACCAGGGTGTGATTGTTCTTGTGATTTGGCAGCACTTGGCAAACGTGTCCCATCAGGGCCAAGTTAAAAATAGATCCTGTGCTGTGAGGCCTAGATTACAGGAGGCGAACTATCCAGGCAGAACCAAGACACTACCAACACCCCAGAGGCACAATGGCCAGAGATCAGGTTGGCTGGTTTCCCCACATTCTTCCTCTCTCCTTCTCCACCCCTGGCCCCCACCCAACGTGGGGGCAATGTGCTCCTGCTCTGTTTCCTCTCTTGCCTCTGCTTCTAGATAAACTGACCTGGGCAGACACAGGCAGCCCTTGAGTGGTGCAAATAGTCAATATCCGCATCAGAATAGTCAGAGTGGGAATCCACACTAGAAGAAAGGCCTGGAGACCCACTTCTGTAAAAATCGCTCCCCCAAACCCCATTGAGCACAGTTCTACTGACACATATGAGGTCTACAGGGAGCATGGTTGACTGGATGGCAATTGGTGGACTGGTTCAGAGGACGCAAACTTGAGTGTAATCACCTGCAATCACATGTCATCCATGTGAAAGTTGGCCATTGAATAAGGAAGACAAAAACTGACAACCAATCAATGCACTTGAATGATAGTGCTGGCAAAGAATATTGGAAAGCATCACTGACTGCCCAAATCTGTCTTGGTAGAAGTAGGCAAGGATGGCAAGAATGTATTTCGTATATTTTGGACATATTATCAGAAGAGGTCTGTCCCTGGGGAAGGACATCATGCTTGGTAATGAGGAAGGGAAGTGAAAAGGGGAGAGGTCATTTTTCTAACCCCGCCCCCCCCCCCCAAAAAAAAAAAAAAGATGGGTTGATCCAGTGGCAATGGGCTCAACTGTAAGAACAATTCGAGGTTGGTGCAGGGCCGGCCTGGCTTTATTTCATTCTGTTGTGCATGAGGTCTCCATGAGATGGAACTGACTGAACGCCACCTAAAAACAATGAGCATGGCTGTGAGGTAGCCGAGACAGCTGGGGCTTAGGCTTAGTGGATGTTAGTTCAAAACTGGCAGTGATATTTGTTGCTGTTTATGCATGAGCAAGCAAGTTATTCAACCCTGTTGAGCCTCATGTGCCTCTCCTATCCAATGGTGTTGAGTCTACTTAAATCAAGCATTGTTTGAAGGGCTAACAAGTGATAACATGAGTTAGAGCTGTAATTCTCATTGTTTATAGTGCATCAGGGGCACCGAGGGGAAGGGGGCTTGAGATAACAGAGATAACTAGACTCCACACAAACGTCTGCCTCCGTAAGTCTGGATACACCAGGTTGCCTTACTTGCAAAATCCCAGATGAAGATGTTGCCATTGGCCAATATGAGAATAACTAGGTTTAAGGATAGGCATGTGAGTTCTGAGTTCTGGTGTCAGTTCCCCACCCCACTCCCACTCTTGCCTTTTAATTTTATTTACTTATCTTTTTGGCACTTCATTCCACATGTCATACAATTCAATAATTCAACCATATCAAGAAGAATTGTATAGTCATTACCTAACCACAATCATTTTAGAACATTTTCTTCTTCCTTGTACTCATTATAATGTAATTATTATTTTTAATTGTGGCAAACACACACACAACGAAACATTCTCCAATTCCACAACTTGTACATGTATAATTCAGTACCGCTGATTATACTGTGTGTGCTTACAATCATTATCAATATCCTTTTTCAAATTATTCTACCAGAATTAACATAAACTCAATGCCCCCTAAGCAAAACTTCCTTTCTTATTCATAGTAACCATTGGTCATTTGGCTTCTTCTTCTTTCTTTTTTTTTTTAGTTGTTTTCTTGATATAGTATTCACACATCAGACATTTCCAAATTAAATAGATTTTTAAGAAGAGTTGTACACATATCATCACAATCATTTCTAATGCTCCCTCTCATTGATTACTCCCCACTTCCCCTCATACTCCCTCACCCTCTGCTCTCAGTTTCTCATAAACCACTGTCATCAGCTATTATCGTTATACATCCACTCATTTTGTGCTTCATAAACTAGGAGACCTGACAGGAAAAAAAAACCTAAATGAAACAGCAAGAAAAAATAATATAAAGGTCAAATTAATAATAAGAAAGAGAAGAGCACTGACAATATAAAAAGAGCCAGAGAACAAATTTCCGCCATGGAACAAGGAAGAAATGTTTAAGCTGAGAACAAATTTCAGGTTGGGTCAAAAGGAAACACAATTGATGAGGTGTCATATTATGTCATTGTTTGGTCCACCATAATCAAGTTGATAATAATCTCTGATAGTTAAACTACTCGAGTCCCTTGTCTGTCAGATGAGAGGGGACCTACCAGAGGCTTAATGTGACTCGATACTCTGCAGAGAGATTTGGGTTCTCCATACCCTCCTCCATACCCTTCTACAAACTAAATGTCGAATTTGTATCTAGAGCTATCCAGGCAGCCGATGAAAGCCTGCCTTTCAAAAGGGGCGAGACTCAGAACTTGAAGCTGCTGATTAAAGCTCTGACCCTTTCCCTTGATCATATTTGGATTTTGTTATCATTATCTTTGGATCACATAGGCTGGTGTGCTTCTTTGAGGTGGAATTAGTTGGAGGCTCACTTAAGTGGTTGCTTGCTTGAATGCAAGACTTTAACACCCCAAACACTATTCCAATTGATAGCTGGACACCATCTGCACCACACGTTGAGGCAGCACTCTTTTGTGATCTCTCCATAAAGACCAGTATCGAGCAGGGTCATGTTACAAGAACTAATTGTTTTGGGCCTGGGTCTAGACTTACATGGGCGTCCTGAATCCATCTGCTTGATTCTGGTTTATTTTGGTGGTCATAATATGACAAAAACAAAAATCAAAAAGAACAATAACAGCCAAAAACAGCAACAGCAACAACAACAACAAAACAAAACCAAACAAAACCAAACAAACAAAAAGGCAGAAAAACAAAAGAAATCAAAGAAACAATAAAAGAAAAATATTGGCAATCATCTGCCTTGGGGAATTTATCCAATTACTAAAAATTTAAGATACTGTTAATATGAGGAGTTTATGTAGGTACAGTTCAACTGTGAGTTGCAATCCATGTGTTGTTGTTTATACTGACTGACTGATTGCTTAATTGATTGGGCTCTGTTTACACTGAGCATGGGGATTGGAGTTAGGAGAAAACGTTCTACAAGTGCAGATCCTTGCCTACAATATTAAACCCTGTCACATTAGAACCAGGAGAGCATTGAAGTCCTTAGGAGATGGTGGTTCTGGGTTCACTTTCATTAGTGGTGGTGTCAGACTCTTTAACTCCTGCCCCTGGCACTTACGCCAGAACAATTTTCAGCATGTAAGCAAAACATGCTGAACCTTTTCTGGAAAATGGGGAAGAATATGTTTTACTTTGTAGTGTTGATGTGAGGATTAAGCGAGTTAATTCATATGAAGCAGTTAAGATAGCATCTGGCAAACAGCAATCGTCAAGTAAACAATGACTTTTATTAGTATCACAGACTCTGCACAGATCATGAATTCAGTGCATCCTCTTTTTCTCTCTCCCTGTTACTGTTGCTTCAGCTTGAATTGCCATCTCCACCCGGTCCCTCTCAGCAGCTTCAAGTTCTGAGTCTTTGTTGAAAGGCAGGCTTTAGTCTGCTGCCTGGACAGCTCTCGATACAACGGATCACAGATTGGAGATGATGGAAGAGCTTGGGGCCAGGGGATGGGAGTGGGATTACCCAATGGGATACAGTCCAATGGGGCAGAGTTAGCATGAGACCCAGCTTTCCTGATGTCCTGGCCAGGCACTAGGCATGGCATCATGACCTGTCCCCAGAGGCAACCCTTGCTATTCCCAAGAGTCCTGAGAGAACAGCCTGCCCTCCCACTCCCTCACATGGGCACCATTGCTGGACGTCTGGGTTCTTTCTCTTTTGATTGTTCATGATTGAAGATGACACAGCTGTAAACATCTTAACATCTAAGTATAAATGACTATATTCTTTTGGAGTTTTTCCTGTTCGGTGAATATCCCCAGATACTCTGGGTCCCACAGTACAGATAATGTTACAGCTAGAAGAAAACTGGAATTATGCTTCCAGCAGAAAGAACTTCTTATTGCCCAGAGAGGTTAAGATGGCTAGGGATGTTAGTGTGTGAAGTTAGGAAGCAGAGCCTGCAAGGCCCCAGGAACAAAGTGCTTTGGCTGGAAGAAAGGCATGCTGGGCTATAAGCAAGAAATCGGCACCCGCTGATAACTGCCCTGAGAAATGAGATTGAGACGGGTGCTTCTCAAACATTCCTGTGCATAGGAATTCCCTAGAGATACTATTCACGTACAGAATCTGATTCAGTACCTCTGTGCTGGGGTCTAAGAGTCTGCATGTCTAAGATGCTGATTCCGCTGGTCCAAGCACAGGCCAGTCAGATTGGACTCCTAGAAGTCTGCATAGCAAGCATTTAGGTGACACTGACTTTTTCATGCAATTCTTCCTCAACAACCATCCCCACCATTTGTTTTGACTCAGTTTAAAGACTTACCTGAATATTCCTTTCCAGGCTATGTTCCAGGCTTCCTTTCCAAACCTCCTCTTTGGTTCTCTGCACTTAGGACAACCAGAGTTGCTCACTCACGCTGTCCTAAATTGTCTCTACAATGCACCAGTTTGTTGCACTGTGGTGGCTTGCATGCTGGTGTGACAATGGACACTATGCCATTGGTATCTCTGACAACAAGCTCATCCATAGTAAACTGGTGTTAGCAGAACTTTCAAACTAGAATGCAAGCCCTGACCAACTTGTTCAGAAAACTAGGCTTTGAAAACCCTATGGATCACAATAGAACATTGCTTGCTTTGGATATGACATCAAGAATAATTTGTTAGAGGAAGGTAAGGTATGTGGTGAAGCAGAGGGTCAGAGAGGATAAAGGAGACCTTAGTGAGGTAGACTCTGGACACAGTGGCTGTCATGATGAACTGGAACATGCCTCCAATTGGGAGGATGACAGTGGACAGATAACATATTGTTATGTTGTTCATAATGTTGTCCTGGGTAGGAATTGATTCATAGATACCTGACCATCTGTCAGCTAAATCTTCTGTCCTTCTTTCTGCATTAGGGTATGGACCTCTTCACCAGGACACTGTATTCACAGTATCTAGCACAGTGCCTGTTTTTGTTTGGGTCTATTGATGGATGGGTGGATGAAACAAAATGGCTATGAGGAGAAGCGAGAAGGAAGTAGTAGGTTAGGAGAAGCATGATGAACAATCACATTTGGCTTCAAGCTCATCGTTCTTCAGTTGGGGGTCTTAGAATCAAACTCACCTATAGAGAACCCAGAGTCAGTGACCTCACTCTGAGCCTTGCCAGAACTCCCAAAGTGCTCACCCTTGAACCAAGAATGAACTTGGAAAAATGAATAAGATCCAGGAAGCTTAGAGGTCTCTCACCGGGTGGCTCTAATAAATACCATAAAACAAAAAGCAGGTGTTGGTGATCTTTCTCCAGTACAAAGACTTATTTACACAAGTTTCGAAAGCACAATCCCCTTCATCACTTTACATGCCTATTACACGGTTCTCTGGCGAGGAAGGTCTGGAGTTGGTTAGCTCAGTGGATTAGAGAGTGAGTCTCTGAGGGTCAAGGATGGTGGGGAGCCTTTCCTTTGCTTTGCCCTTGGGCTGCAGCCTGATTGCTTAGGACCCATGGCCCATCTTGTTTCCAGTGATTACCTAGGGAGGATGGGTCAGTACTCATTCATCCTTTCCACTCAGAAAGAGAGGTGAGGCCGTGGACTAGCAAAGTACTTGGTATCAGACAAGCTGAGTTACACAGGTGACTGCCTCTGTCACTGATCAGTTGTATTATCACATTTTATACTTTGTACTTTGAAGTGAATTCACATATGAAGAATTGTACAAAGAACTCCAATGGAACTGTTGCCCAGATTCACCAAATTTTAACATTTTGCCACAAGAATTTTCTTTCTTTTAATCTTACCATTTCATTTTAGCCCCTGTGATTTAAGATAAATGCTAAATCAAAAAGTTAAACCTGAAAAGATATTATTCAAAAGTGAAGGGTATCAAAAGAAATGTAATAATCCATTCAATAATGCTGCTGTCTGCTTTCTGAGAGGTCTGTTTCAAACCATTTGAGAGCTGCTTTTCATGGGCCTTTACTTTTTATTGCTTCAGTCCTGGGAGTAAGGAGTTCTCTAACAGAATTTCAGAGTTGATATCAGGTATTGTAATTTTACCTGATCTGCACTCCAGAGTCCAATTTTGCCAATCGTCCCAATAATTCCCCCGGGTTTGGCGGTTTGATTTCTCTCTAATATCAAAAGTAATTGCTGCATATTGTTTGTTTTGATTTGTACTTGTTTTTACATTGCATCCCTCCCCCACCATTCTTGTTCCTCCCTGTGTTTTCTATTTCCAAGCTTCCTTCTTTTCTGTTTTTTGTCCTGGCATAAACCAAACCATTTTGATCATGGCTGATTATTCTAACACAGAAGCGAGTTCCGTTCTATACCTGAAGTGTGACTAAGGGTCATAGTCTTGGAGGTTCCATCAGTATTCAACAAGCAAGCACGGCCTCTTTTGTGACTGACTTCACATCACTATTCAGGACCTTCTGCTGGGATCCTCTTTAAAGCCGTTGGTAGTGATGGCTGGGCCCCATCTAGTTCTTCTGATCTCAACATTGTGGAGATTGATATTGCTGGGATCCGTCAGTCATTTGGACAAAGTGTTTCCATATGTGTTTCAAATGTTGTACCTTAAGTAGCTGTTCATCTGCTTTTAAGACCCCCAGTCACCATTCACCAAAGTAGAATATAGAACATTGTTTCTGTGAATTGCATTCTGCCAAAGGACTTTTGTGTCTGTCAGGCCAATTGGCTCATTCCCTCAAGATGTTGGTTTTATCTAGGAAGTTTCCTAACATTGATCCCTTTGTGCACCAATGTACTCAAAGATGTATTTGCAGCAGAGGTAAATATGTACTGTTGAATCTCTTTTTATTTGTGGATATAAGTCCCCTCTCCTTCCCTTACCTCTTTTACCTGTGTCATTATGTTTGCTATATTCCATGTGTCAGAAGTGATTCACCCAGTCTGGTCGACACTAAAGAGGGAGGTATGATACAAGAGCATGGTTCCAAAGAGACAGTGATTTTAAGGGCAATCTTAATGACTTCCCAGCACACCACTTATATTGATATTCAGCATCTTCATATGTGTTTAAAGGATATACAAACACACAAAGGGGTGTTCAAAAAATCCGTGGAAAAATCCCATTACCTCTTAATTCCATTTAATGTGAAGTTTGAAGCCCCCTTGTATATGTATATGCAGCTATGTGTATATATAAGCCACTGTCTATGTCTTTGTATGTATTTTTTATTGTTCTGCTCTTCAGTATTCTTCATATACTAGGGATCTGGATCTGTGCTCTGTATGTATAGTATATGTTGCAATTGTCTTTTCGAATTTGTCATTTAAATTTGCTTTTGATATTTATCCATATAGAAGATTTATAAAGTTTTCTTTGATTTTTGAATCATAGGTGTCTGGAAGCTTATCTAATAGAACATTTATCCACATTTCCTTCTAATATTTGTAGTATCATATATAGAGATTTGATAATTTGGAAACTTTTTATATCTCGTGTGAGAACTGGCTTTGACTTTTATGTTTTCACTTATCTAACTTGTTCCTGTACATTTTCTTTGAATGTTTATTTTTGTCCTAGTGATTTGCTTAAACATCTTTATTATAGTCTTGATTTTTCTGGTTAGGCCTACTTCCATAAGTATTTTATTGGTTTGTCTCTTCATGAGCAAATGACATATTATTTTAAATATAGACTATATTTATTATGATGTATTAGTATTTGGTAGTTTCCACTTTTCTTCGTCAGTCTTTCCTTTCCTCTTTTTGCATGTTTCTATTTTCCTGTGAACTTTAACATAAGACTTGAAGGTTCACAAAGAAGAAATTTTCTTGTTTTTATTAGGATTCAGATTAATGGCATGGTGATGGTACTGAAACCTCCTAGCCAATAACAAGAATTATCATTCTATATGTTTGTTATTTTTGTGTGTGTCAGAGTTGGTTTTTTAAATATTGTCCTTTTCCTGTACTCTTTGTATATCCTTATTTAAAACTTGTATAATATTCAACAAATATTGTCCCCCTGGATCCTGAATTGTCATATATTAAAAAGGGCCACAATATCCTTTTTAAAGAGTTCCTGTAAAAAGTAAAATAGGTTAAAAAAAAAGTAAACTAGGTAAGTACTTGACTCAAAATAAGTGTTGTATAAGTCATGTATTTCTTCCTCTTTCACTTAAAGTTTGTGCTGGCTCAATTGTTCAATAATGTTTCAGCTATATCTTGAAAAGGCATCATCTCCTCTTAGACAATAAGTCAATATTTATGAATTCCTTCATGTACAAGGCAGGTTTCAGCATTTGTTTCTAGGATCAGAATGGTGGGGAAAAAAATCAGACATGCACCTTGCCCTCACAGGGATCTAGTTAATGATGAGTACTTCCCACTGCTCATGTTCTTACGGCCCAGGGGTCAATTCTGATTCATAGCGGCCCCCCCTGGGCTGTCAATAGCGTCATGATTGACAGGAGAAGAAAGCACAGTCGTTTTCCTGTGGAGCTGCAGTTGGTTTTGAACTCCCAACCAGGAGGATCACAGCTGTCTCTGAGTATCTGTGCTGTCGTATCATGCCTCCCTCTTTAGCGTCGATCAGATCCAGCGGAGCACTTCTGACACATGAAATATTGCAAACATAATGGCACAGGGCTCCCAGATTTTATGAAATCAAAATGGAAATGCAATCATTGAGCCAGGACCTGGAATCCAACAGGTTCTAGCTAAACTTGCGCAGCAGAAGGACCCAAAGGTTCTGAACACTTTCGTAATTGAGATTCCACCTTGCTTCATCATTCAAACAGATAGTAGACCTAAAGCAAGAAAGGATTACAGCTGGAAAGGACATACAAGAGGAAGAATCAGAGGGACAAGGACTTCATAATAAACAAATGGCTGAACTAAAACTGGAAACTTGGTATCCAGGCTCCTAAACTGGCGTACTTTTCAACACCTGTCTGCTAGCATTGAACTTTGTATCTGGCCTCTTGTCACTGTCACATACCTATCAGGCATCCAGCTGTCCATGCTGGTTCTCTAGGGAGCATTGGCCAGAAATCAGCAGCATATTTCTAAGAATGACCTGGCATCCCCAGTGTCCTGGTGCCATGAGGCCCCAACAGCTCTGCAAAACAATGACATGCAGGTAGGCTACTGACCTCTGAGATGTTCTCTGCGCAGTCACTCACACACAGTTGCTGTCTGGGAGCTGACATGATAATTGGCTGTGGATGTGATCTTGACTGAGTTGTTTAACTTCTCTGAGCTCTGTTTTTTCTCACCTTTAAAATGAGCTTACTAACATGTACGTTGTCAGATCCGCGGAGGAGACTGCGAACGTTTCCCGTTTTGACATTCCTCTCCCTCTATAGAAATAAGCCCAGGCTGTTGTTTTACAGTTTTATGACAGATTTTAGACAATCATTTTACGGCAATTGGGGGAATGTGGAAATGGGCTGCATATTAGATAATATGAAGAGTCCTGAATGTGATGGATATATCACGATTCATAGGATCATTTCCTTATTTCCTTCCTAATTGGAGATTCACGCTGAGCCACTTTGGGTTAAGATATCATGATGTCTGAAACTAATTTTCAAATGGTTTGGCAAAAAAAATTAAAATGCACATACATATGAAAGAGATAAAAAAAAGAGAGAGAGAGAGAGAGAACAGAGAAACTGAGAGAAAGGGAACGAGAAAAGCTACAGAAAGAAAGAGAAGAAAAAGCCGAGGTGGTCCAATGTGAATAATTGGTGACTAAGGACAGATGCTCATTAGACTATTGTTGCAACTTCTCTCTAGGTTTGAAATTTATTCCAATTTTTTTATAATGGTGTGTGTGTGTGTGTGTATGTGTGTGTGTGTATGGTGGAGTGAGGTCTCTTTACTTGCAGAGGGGAAAGTAAAGACCTTCAAAGTTATGCTTCTCTCTTGACACTTGCATTGGGTCCTTAGCACAAAAGAGCCTGTGGATGGGCCTGGGCATGACTCCTGCAGTTATGAACTCAGAGCTGAAGAGGCTTTCCAGAGTGACGGGTGATGCTTGATGTCCTGTCTGTTGATTCCGCTCACCTGCGCTGTCAGTGGCCTTTAGGACACTCCTGAGATGTTCAGAAAGTCAGAAGAGGACGAAGAGGTGTGGAAACTGGCAGGGGTCATGTTTCCCACCTCTCTTGCATTCATCCTTGGCTGTCCAGCCCTCATGGGTGGAATTTGCCCCGACCTCAGAAACTTGGGCTGTTTGGTCTCAGGTCTGGAATGGATTTCCTCCCAATTTTGGCTTAGCTACTTTTAACTTGTCAAATAAATCTCAGTGACCGTTTTACCAACACCTTCTCTCACCACCATGTCTTATGCTTCCCTCCACCCCCAGTCCACTCCCTACTCCATCATACCCTTCTTAGTCGCCCGGCCTGCATTACTCTCTGGAATTCTCTTGCTAATTATCTATGTCCCACAGTAGGATAAACACGCTACAAAAGCAAAGAGCAGTCTGTCTGGTTCCCATCTGTGTCCCAGCATATAGATGAATAGCTGGCCCTCTGCTGGGCACTCGGCTTGACAGAGGGAGTGAAGCGCTTGTGGTGTAGTCTTTTAGCAAGGAAGGGAAGTGTTGCTGCCCAAAATGGGGAGGTCTGCTTCTTTGTCTTCCTAAATATTGATGAATGGTATAGATATCCACCAAGTTACCTGAGTCTCACTTTCCCGCCATGTTTAGCAGGAGTCTAGAAAAATCAGTTTCCTCCTCTGCATGTTTTAAAGTAAGCATTTGGTTATATTTTGTAAAACAAAAGCAAAATACCTCAGCCTCTTTCCAAGGGCATTCAATAAAATGAAAGCTAGGAGGAAGCTGAGGATGGGAGCCTCACAAGTCTTGCTCTGACCCCAGATGTGATGGGAGGGTTTGCCTGGAGAAGGAGGTCTGGCCAGGCAACCAGAAGCCCCTGGAACAGCAGGGCCATACCACAGATAGGGTGGGAGGGGCAGTAGCTCACCCTTGGCCACTGGACTGGTGAGAGCAGGTCATTCTACTTGTGGAGGGGGTTGGCAGGATGAACACTTCTTGGGAGGGGGCAGATATGAATAAAGAAGTCATACAATGATCCAAGAGAGTGGTTGGTTCAGAGTCCCCCAGGCAGGAAACAGTCTGTGTCTTGTGCCTCATCACTCACACACATCTGGTCTGCTCTGCTCTTCTTTATTCACTGTCCAACGTTTACAGATGCCCGGGGGAGCTGAAAACAGACAAACAAACCAAAAACAAAAAAATGTGCGCTTGGATCGGGCACACCTTAGTTCTTCAGTGAAGTCCTTGCTCTTTGACACTTTCAAGAGGTCTTTTATAGACAATTTGATAGGTTGTATAATTTCTTGACTGATGCCTCCATGGCTGTTGGTTGTGGATTCACATAAATAATATTCGACAACTCGGACCTTTTCTCCACGTATCATGGTGCTGCTTACTGGTATAATTGTGGGGGTGTTTGTTTTGCTTAGAAACACTCATAGGACTAACTAAGAATGGGTGTCTCACACTAGGAGACTGACACGAAGACAGTAATCCTTGGGAGAGATGACAAAGACCAGGAATTAATTTGAAGAAACAGAAGGTCATTCTGGGGGTTAATTTTGCTCAGTGCTCTGTGTCTTTAAGATGAAGTGGTGCATAAGGTTGGTGCACTGTGTGGTAGTAAGATTGGCTACTGATACTCTTGATGGGAATTTTTTCCATGTTCACCATGATGATCCACCACATTCCCTTTGGATTCTGCAGTCACTTCATGGCTTCTCCGACCTCTCCCATCTCAAAGAGATCCCCTAGTTCCATATTGCCAACACTCAGCCCAGTCCAAAGTATACATGACCATATGCAGCTCGAATCTATGACCTTGAGGTTAAAAGTCTCGTGCTGTACTGCTGAGCACTCCAGGAACCTGCCTCTCTGCATTCTTGCTTTTACTTTCCTAGCCCTGTTCCCCATCACTTTTCCAAAACATTACTGTCTCTGGGTTACTCTCCTTGTATGAGACACCATCTCATCCTCCACTTCAACTTCAGGATGACTACTCTAAAACAGAGACCACCACCTCGTATCTAAGCTGAAATTTATCCCAAGACCTTTACTTATAATACGTTGATGCCCAAGTCCTTAGCATGCATAAAAGATCTTTGTCCATTATATACACCATTTCTCATTCAACTCTTTACCTGTTTTGAAACATATGCACAAGCCCTTTGTAGTTTCTCACGTCCAACTTTTGCTATTTCACACATGTCTCGGTGGCCCGTTTCTCCAGGGAACTTCAATACTGCCTTCAGCCCAACTGCCTTCTTGCCTTCTGTTTGTTCTGCTCTCTATTCTGAATCTAGAAGTTACTGCTTCTACCAGTCTCCCTCCAGGGCTGGCTCCAGTATTCTCTGTTTTTCTCTCTTGGCAGCTAAAACTCTACCATCTTTACAGATTGGCCTGCCCATACTATTGTGATTCTCCCAGTTGGGAGAGATGGTGTTTTACCTCATTCCCTTGTCAAGAGGAATGCCTGACACATTCAAATTTGTGAACTTAATTCAAATTTGTGAACTATGGAGGGAATAAATGGCAAAAGATTGCAGATTCTATAATGAGATTCTAAATAGCAACAATACCATTGCACAGTGAGAACTTAAGGAACAATTTCTCCATATAAATCATTGTATCCTTTGGCTCAAGTTGTTAAATTCCAGATCGTAAGGTGGAGGCTACTAGTATTAAAAATTATTATTAAAAGTGAACAAATTCTTAGCTATTTCCATGTTTGTTTCTAAGCAAAACAAAAATCCACCAATTAGACCTGTAAGCAACACTTGATAAATGAAGAAAAAATCCAAGTTGTTGAGAATTTCACTTATTTGAATCCACAATTAATAGTCACGGAAGCATCAGTCAAGAAATTACACAGCCTATACATGTAGCCCTGGATTTGGTCTGCCCCCTGCCATACTACCTGGTCCTCCCCCCAGACTTTTCTGTATATAATAGCTTTTTCCCTTTGCCCCTTTTGCATTTTTTAAGCTTACCTCAATGAGCTCATGTTGTACATGTTCTTTTGCACTTGGCTTATTTCACTTGACATAATCTCCTCCAGTTCTTCACATGCGGTGATGTGCTTCATGTGTTCATCACTGCTTTTCAACGATGTGCAGTACTCCATTTTATGTATGTACCACAGCTCTTTAATCCATTCGTCAGTGGATAAAAATGAGACTTGTTCCCAACTCCTTGAAATTGTGAACTGTGCTGTGATGAACATTGGAGCAAAGATGTCTGGTTGTTGTTTGTTGCTTGTCTCTTCTGGGTATACATCCAGTAGAGGAATTTCTGGGTCACATGGTAGCTTAATTTCCTTCAGTTTTAGAGATCACCAAATGGATTCTCATGGTGGTTTTACATACCTACAGGTCCACTAGCAGTGGATAAGAGTTCCTGTCTCCCCACAACATCTCTGACATGTTGCTTTCTGATTTTCTGAATTGCTCTATCCTTGAGGGTGTTATGTGGTATCTTATTGTTGCTTTGATTCGCATTTCTCTTATGGCTAATGATTGGGAACATTCTATCATATCTCTATTGGCAATTCAGATTTCTGCCTCTGTGAAACTTCTGTTCACGTCCTTTGCCCACCTCCTCAGTGGGCTTTTAGTTTTGTTCTTTTTGGAAGCTATCGGGATATTTTAGATTTTATCAATAAGGAATTTATCTGATTTGTCATTTCTAAAGATATTTTCTGCCTTACAAACCCAGCTAGACCAGGGAATGTACCCTGGAGCCACAAACATGGGAAATTTAGGACAGACGATCCCTTCAGCACTAGTGGTGAGAGTGGTGATACCAGAAGGTTGGAGGGAAGGTGGAGTAGAAAGGGGGAACCAAGTACAAGGATCTACATATAACCTCTTCTGTGGGGTATGAACAGCAGTGAAGTGGGTGAAGAGACACATCAAACAGTGGGTAATATGACAAAATAATGATAATTTGTAAATTATTAGGGGTTCATGGGGAGCAGAGTGGGGAGGGAGGGGAATATGGAGAGCTGATACTGGGGGCCTAGGTAGAAGGAAGATGTTTCAAGAATGATAATGGCAACAAATGTGCAAATGTGGTCTGCTTACAATTGATGTGTGTGTTGTTTGTGATAAGGGTTGTATGAGGCCCCAAAAAATGATTTAATAAAATAAATAAATGCACACACACAAAAGAAATCATACAACGTATCACATTGGGAAAATCTGCTGCAAAAGACCTCTTGAAAATTTCAAACAGCAAGGAATTCTCTTCAAGAACTGAGGTGTGCCTGATCCAAGTCATGCTTCTTTCTTTTTTTTTTCTCGCATCACTTCCCTGGTGGGAGTAGGAAGCTCGGCCTTGCTTCTGGAGAGCTGCTGCTGGTTTTGAACCATTAACCCTGTGGGCCGCAGTCCTTCACACAACCATTATACCACCATGCCTCAGCTTATGCTTCTTTCAATCGCCTCATGTGCAAGTAAAAATTGGACAATGAATAAGATGAGTTGATGCATTTAAAATATAGTGTTGAAGAAGAACATAGAATATGCCATATACTGTCAGAAGAATGAACAAATCTATCTGGAGAAAGCACAACTAGAAGCTCCTGAGAAGTGTTGATGGTGAAACTTTTTCTAATGTACTTTGGACATGTTATCAGAGTGGACCAGTCCTTAGAGTATGACACCATGCTTGGTATCATGGAGAGTGGGTCTGAGAGAGAGAGAGAGAGAGAGAGAGAGAGAGAGAGAGAGAGAGAAATTCTCAACAGGATGGATTGATACAATTGGGTCATAAGTAACAACCACCATGAGAATGGTAGAAGACTAGTTTTGTTGTATACAGAGTTGCTAAGACTAGAATTAATGGTGACAACTAATAACACAAGAGTCAAAGTATGACCTTAAGTCTATGCCACCTGAATTTTGAGAATTTCTCAGGAACAAAATATCTAGTTCTATTACATTGAACTCTAATGACAGAAGACTGCCTATGGAAGAACATTAAGAAAACCATTTGTCAAGAAAGAAAAGGCCATTAAAACTACAGGAAAGAAAGAAAATATCACATTGGATGTCAGAAGAGATTCTGAAACTTGTTTTTAATCGCAGAGTAAGAAAAAACTTAAGATATGATGAAATCAAAGAGTTGAATAAAAAAAATTTGAAGGGCAGCTCGAGATGCCAGCAATCAAGTGCTATAAAGAAATGTACAAATATTTACTCTTAGAAAACCAGAAAGGAAGAAAATGTTCAACATATTTTAAACTGAAGAATTAAGAGGAAAGTCAAGTCTTGAGTTGCAATATTGAAAAGTCTGAAGGGCAAAATATTGACTGAAGCAGGAAATATCAAGAGAAGATGGGAAGAATACTAAGAGTCACTGTACCCCCAAAATTAGCCAACATTCTACTATTTCAGGAGGTTCAGCACATGAACAAGTACCAAAGGTGCTGAAAGAGTAAGTTCAAGCTGCGTTGAAAGCATTAGCCTAAAATAGGGCTCCAGGAATTTATGAAATACCAACTGAAATGTTCCAACAAGTGGATGAAGTACAGGAAGTACTCACTTGTCTATGGAAGGCAGCTAGTCAGCCAATTTACTGGAAGAGATTCATATTTGCACCCATTTCAAAGAAAGGTGACCAACCAGAATGTTCAAATTATAAAACAATATACCTGACATCATGAGCAAATAAATTTTTTTTGCAGGTTATCCAATAACAGTTGTAGTAGTATATTGACAGCAAGCTGCCAGCGGTTTCCTCACAGTTTAATAATTAAAGGCACAGTGGCAACCCAAGTTTGATAGGTCATACCTTGAAGTGACTCCATGGGAGAAAAGATCTGAAGATCTGGTCCCATAAATATAACAGCTTTGAAAACACTATGGGATTGTTCTTCTTGGTCCCATGAGGTTGCTCTAAGGTGGAATCAAGTTGATGATAAAGCATAAGCAATTTACATACACTAGCTCACAAAGTCTCTAAAGACCCTCTGAAGTAGATGTCACTCTTACCCTCTTTCTCATAGATGAGGGTTCTGAGGCCGGTGGTCACACACCTAGTAAGTGATCGAGCTGGGATTTATTTCTGCACAGTCAACAAATGATTTAACTCCTTTATTCCATCCCTCAAAAGGTCCTTTCCAAAAGTTACGCTGGTTACCATAGCACAGATATTTGAACATTCAGGGTAGTCATTACAAACAGTTCTAAGCTTCAAAGCACATTCTTTGGGCTGGGAATGTGATTCACATGCCTGTGCACACAGCACCTCTGAGCTGCCTGTCATTTAAACTCAGACACAATCACAGTAGAGAGCTTCAATTGCGCTGGTTGAGATCGTTCACATGATAAAACATCTCAGCGTGAATAAACAGAGAAGACGTGACCGCGAGTACTTTGCAAAAGCCATTCGTTCTGGATTCCTAAGTTATAATCTTCCAGTAAGAGAGCTTGCAATCCAAGGGCTTGAAATACTCTCCCTAGAAACAAACAATAGACTAAACATTGCATGCTCACATCCCTGCCAGAAGATGGGATGCTTCAGGAGCCAGACTTGCAGGCTTTGCCCTCTGGCCCCTTGAACTACAGAGTGAAACGGATTTGTGAAAGTCCACAGTGTCTGCATTGATTCAGCATGGCTGTTGGGAGTTAAGACTGGCATGGGCTTGTGGTTTAAATGCAGCAAATTTCAGAGCTACGTTCAAAGGGGGGGAAATGGATGGAATGGTGCAGTGATGATATATCTGGAAGCTTAGAACTTGAGGCTTACATTCTTGCTCCATAACCTACTTGCTGTGCAAACCTAGGTAACCTACTTAGCTTCTCAGGCCTCTGTTTCTTTACAGGAGTAGATTCTTAGGTCTTTTTCTAGAAGAGCCACTGGTTTGAACCACCAACCTTCTTATTAGTAGCTGAGTGCTTACCTGTTGTGCTACCAGGGCTCCTGGTAAAGATGTGAACCTAGACAACTTTATGGGGCAATTCTATTTTGTCACACGGAATTGCTGTAAGTCAAAAATGGACTTGATAGCACCTAACTACAATGTGTTTAATTCTTCTAACAACCCTGTGAGGAAGGTACATTGAAAGCAACAGACTCTGCAACATCAGAGACTAGAGGAAGGGCTGAGAAGCAGTCAGACACATTGACTGGCACACTCAATGGATATGTCTTGCCAAATTGCTGCCTGATCCAAATGCTAGGCCCTCTCCACCAGAGCCAGGGACAGACTGACTTTGGAATTTAAAAGACCTATTCTCAGTCCACTATTTCCATGTACCTTCTAAAGGACCTGGGGCAAGTCTCCCAACCTCACCGAGTGTCAATTTCCTTGTTATGTGGGCAAAAATCCAAAGAACTAACACACAACAAGACAGATTAATTGAGACAAAATCTATAACAGGCCTAATTTTGAATTTGGCCCTCTGTGAGTGATTCATAATGAAACTGCTACATTTATTTATTTTTATTATTATTTTCTAATATAGTAGTTTGTCGTAACCTCGCCTCATGTCATCCTTAATGTAGGTAAAAGAGCGACTTTCCAGAACTTATTCATTCACATCAAAGGTGAATTTTAGTGGAGATCTTATAGTGGAGGAAGGAGCGCTGATGGGTAAGTAGCGTGTTTTCCCGAAAATAAGACCCTCCCATAAAATAAACTCTAGAAGAATTTCTAAGCATTACTGCAATATAAGTCCTATACTGAAAATATGACCTAGTGATGGGCGAGCTATGTAGCAGAATTGCACAACCCATGCATTTAGTCACAGAGCAGTGACAAAGACAGGCAGCCCTTCTTATCTGCTCCATCAGAATCTATCTGCAGACTCTTGGTATTGCAATAAACAAGCCATTTAAAGACCATTTGTGCACAGAAATGAATGACTACGTTGAAAATAGAATGGCAAGAAATCAGTGTGAAAACTTTGTGAAGCCTAGCCTTCAAGAGGTTGTGATTTGAGTGAAGAATAGATGGGATGAAATCACTGACAGCGTTGTTACCAATGCACTCTGGGCAGGTTACATGGATAAGAGCTGCTCATTTAGTAAGAACTCTATTGCTCTACAGGAGAGATTGGGGACAGTGGTTCTAAAGGAAATAGAGTCACAAGAAATTCAGGATGGAATTCGGGGTTTGGGGAGTTATGATGATGTTCCAGGAGAAGACAATTTAACTGTTTTTTGAATAAATATAGATTGTTGTACTGTACTTTAGAAAAATAACACATCCCCCTGAAAATAAACTCTAGGGTGTGTTCTTGAGGAAAAATAAGTTTAAGATCCTGTCTTATTTGGAGGGAAACACGTTATCAGACTGCTAACCATGAAGCTGGCAGTTCAAACCCGCCTGCTATTCCATGGGAGAAAAAGTGCCGTTCATAAAAAGTGCCTTCATAAAAAGTGCCGTTTCAAAAACCCTAAGGAACAGCTCTCCTTATAGAATCTTACAGCAGTGGTCACATAGGATCACTTTGAGTCAGAATCAACTTGATGGAAGTGAATTATAGTGAAAACATTGTACACAGCCCCAAAGTACTTGCCGTCCTCCTTTGAATTTTTCTTCTCCTGAGTCTCTTACTACACTGGCCCTAAACACATTCATTTATGTACCATGTAGATTTCTCTCACTTTCATATCTCTGCAGGATTCTTTTCATCTCTGACCTCTTTTTGGTTTTTTGATCAAATTTTACTTCTAAATTTAGACAACATACTCAACAAACCAACAATGCTACTGATAACTAGTTAACCTACGTGGGAAGACAAAGTAACTCTGTAGAGACCTTACCTCTATCCCCCTGCCACGCCATAACCCACTGCCATAAAGTTAATTCTGATGCACAGTGACCTGATAGGAGAGAAAAAGTGCTGCATAGAGTTTACAAGATGATCAATCTCTATGGTAGCAGACAGTTTCATCTCTATTCTGTAGAGTAGCTGGAAGGTTTGAACTGCTGACGCTGCAGTTCAAATAGCTAAACATTTAATGCAATGCACTATCAGGGCTCCTGCAGTTCATCAAAGTTCCTTATAAATATACACAGTCTCGCTTGAAAGATACCACTATAAAGATAATTTTTGCTCACTCATGCCACTACTATTCTCCCAATTACTGATGAAGTAGCTGGCACATAAGTACTCAATAGACGGAAATTAGAATTATTATATTATTATTATTCAGAGATAATTCTTATTTTTTATTAGTATAGCACTTCTCATTTAGATTTTTTCTAAAAAACATACTTAATTAACAATAACCCTAATTTTATGTCTGACTCATAGTGAGTGTTTCTAATGGAGCTGTTATTATTATTACCTATTTTATTAGTTGTCTAATACAGTGACTAATTCTACATCCTTGGGCATCACAAATTTATAAAATTCTAAAATCAAAATTTATTCTATTGTTCCAACCTTGATTTGAGTGGTGAAGGCTTGCTCTACAATTTAGCATGCTTAACAGTTTAACAACTAGGATTTGCTTACATATTACTAACCACAAATATCAATAAAGAAAGTTGAAATTATATAGAAACATCCTGTTTAACCTGTTAATAGTAAGGAAACAAGAACTTAGCTTTGCTTTTTCTAAAGCAGAAGTCCCTGGATGACATAGGTAGTTTTGGATTAGTTATTAACATAAAGATTAGCAGTTCCAACCTGCCTTCCTGTTGCCGAGGCAGAAAGGTCTGAAGACCTGATTCCAGAAAGACTATAGTGAAGAACGCCTTATAGAACAGTTCTTCTTGGTAACACACAAGTTTCCATGAATCCAAACCAACTGGACAGCAACAGGTTAGGGTTTGTTTATTGTTTTGTTTGTTGTTGTTTTAAATAAAGCAGCAATTGAGGGGAAAAGCGAAACAGAAACAGCTATTCGTTTCCTTGATATAATTAAATGTCTAGAGTCTCAAAGACTTGAAGATAACCAAGTCGCCATTCAGCATGGAGACAGCAAAGTCCACATGGAAGAAGCATACCATCAAGTGTGATCAAGAGGCCAAAGGGAGCAGATATCGAGCATCAAAAAACCGGAATCACTTCATTATGAGTGAGGAGAGGAGTAGGGTGGGGACCTAAGGCCCACTGGTAGATAATTGGTCACCCCTTTACAGGGGAGCCACGGGAAGGAGACAGACTAGTCAAGGTGCAGCTGGGCAATGATGATGCATACAAGTTTCCTCTAGTTCCTGAGGTCTTCCTCCCCGCCAACCATCAGGGTCCCATCTCTACCTTGCAAATCCGGATGGACTGGAGAAGGTACACTAGTGAAGAGGGGTGCTGGATGTATGGGGAAATCAGGATGGATAAGCCCCCTCATGCCGGTGGTTAGATTGGAACTACTGGATGTGTGGAGAACAGGTGGGGTAGAGAGACGGAACCAACTGCAAGGATGGATCTACATATGATCTGTCTGGAGGACAGGCATCAGTGGAGTGGGTTGAGGGCGGTATGGGGCAGAGTAAGATATGACAGAACAATAATAACTTATAAAGTATTGAGGGTTGATGGGGGAGGGAGAGCGGGGGAGAGGGGAGGGGTTGGAGGAGCCGATACCAGGGTCTCAGGGGAAAGGGTGATGTTTGGAGAATGATGATGGTAGCAGACGTGCTTGGGTGCTTGCCACAGAATGTTTATTTATGTATTGGAAAAACGATATACGAGCCCCTAATAAAGTGATTTTTAATTAAACAAAAAAAAAACAATAATCATCCAAGAAATATGAGTATGTAGGCAAAATCATCACTATTTCAAATATAACTACTTCTGGTTTTAAACAATTGGAGTGGTTGTCCTCATTGAATCTTTCACAGGGATAGAAAAGGGTGTGTGTGTGTGGTGGTCATGTATTCGATATGTCAATTTTATGATTGAGATGTAGCCTGTTAATCGGGAGATAGTCATTGAGTAGCCAATGAGGCCTCTGTGTGGGCATGGCTTTCTACTGAGACTTCTGGGAACTTTCGCAATATTTCCCTCATGGAGATGAGAAGCCATCTACCCAGTTGTTGGCAGTCAGTCTTGGAGACAATGAACTATGGACAAGACAAGATGGCAGCGTACAAGGAACTTAAGGAGCAGGAGGAGAAGCCTTACCCTGATGGACCCTGAGCCGTGGAAGTGAGGAGTTATGGGGAGACCCCTGACAGCACCGGGACTCTGCACCCACTGGCCTATAACTTCATGAGTCAGAAGGAGACTTTATAGGCTAATATTGGGCATATGCGCTAATATCAAACTTATGACTTTGAACAGGACTGGGCTGGGATGCTTTCTCAATGCCCCATTCCTCTTGTATATAAACCTTTTCCTTATATCCATGTGCGTGTCTATGAATTTGTTTCTGTAGTCTACCGGGACTAACACAGTGTGTGTGTGTGGGTGTGTGTGTGTAGAACAGATAGAGTGGATCTCAGTTTCTGGCTATCTTAGCTAGCTTTCTAAAGTGGTTAGCCTTGATGTCAAAGTTAATGGGTTTTGTCCTTCGCTTGAGCTAAGTAAGTGGGAAGGTCTAGCTATTCTTGGCAGAAAAAGATTCATCATGGAATTCTGTTATCTTTATAGAAGCACCTGTCTGAGGCGCAAATGCTTCTATATACGTTTCTTATGCTTTGACCTTAGCTTTCTCCAGTTCAGAAATATGAACTCCAGGGATTGACAATCATTGTTTGCTGTTGTTTACTGCTATGGAGTCAATTCTGACTCACAGTGACCCTGCAGGATAGAGTAGAACTGCTTCATCTCTATGAATATTGTTGGAAATAGAGACTCTACTCTTTCTCTTGTGAAGTGGTTGGCTGTTTTGAACTCCTAACCCTGTGGTTAGCAACCCAATGCAGAATCCATTACTGTGCTACCTCCTGGGCTCCTGAAGGAGTGAGAGATAGAGCTTAGGAAAGAAGAGACAACCAGTAGGATGGGAACACACTTGTGGAGCACCCACTATATTCCAGGTACAATCTGACATCCTTACTACAACTTAGAGATCAGCGTTAACTTTTTCCTGAAACAAGGAAGAATCTGCAACTCCTAGAGGCTCAGAAGCTCACCCACTTTCTCAGGCTACGACCTGCTGGGGTTAAACTGCATCTGGTCTTTGGATCCTAAATCTCGTATTCTTTTCAGTACACCATAATTCTGGTATTGAAGTAGACATGAGGAAATGTATTGTGATTTTCCAAACCAGGGTGGTTCTTTCCTTTTGAGAAATAAGAGGATGTTCTAAGAGCACTGAATGTGGGGATAAGGAGCTTGCAGTTTAGCTGTAAGGCTGGACTACTTGTTAAAATGGTAAAGTACTTCTATACCAATTGCTAATTGACTGCTGCCTTGATCTGGTTGAGTGTACTCTCAATTACTTCAGCCATTTTGGACCAAACCCCTGGACTTTCCTGATCAAATAGTGAATAAAATCTTTACATCTGAGAGGTCCGCTAGGATGCTAATCCAATTCTTTGATCATTTTATTCTGAGTCATGGATAGCCATGGTCCCCTAACTGTAGACACTTGCTAATAACTTGGCATATCCCTGCTCCAGTCTTTTCCCCTCCCTCACAAAGACAGTTTCTCATAGGGACCTACTATCTTTGTTAAAATGGGTGCTTTGGTTTTTAAATGCTGAATCTAGAAAATCAGGAGAGAAAAGGAGAACACAAAGGAAGAAAGAAGAACAGGGTTTTTGCCATAAGAGAGAGACACTAAATTAGTCTGTTTAATCAAGAGTTGGGGAAGGAAAATAGGAAAGGAAAGGAAAGCTTACCTTCAAATGTCACTGTTGCGTCATGAGTCTGGGGCAACAGTAGAATTCCATAAACCAGAAAAGCAGGGGAAGATTCTGAAGCATGGAGAGGTCCTCTTCAAAATTCCCAAGAAATACGCTCAATGCCTTGAAGTCAATGCCACCCCATAGCAACCCTCGGCGGGTGTCCAAGACTGTTAGTACCGAGAGGGAGTAGAAAGCCTTGTCTTTCTTGTGTGGAGCTGCTGGTGGTCTTGAACAGCAGACTCTGCGGATCGCGGACCAGCACCTAACAACCACACTGCCATAAGGAAAAAGGGAGGAGGGACGGAATTTCTGCTTAATTACTACTGGGTTGTGTTTCTTCATCGCGTACTCAATGAGCCACGTGGAGCTGTGGATTCATAAATTTTAAAAGATCTTTCTATCTTACTTTCCTTGCACTGCTATAACAAAGTACCCCAAGTGGTAGGTGATTTCAAGGAACAAAATTAATATTTTTTCCATCACCTTCTGGAAGCTAAAAGTCCAAATCAGAGTATCAGTTGTGTCTTTTCCTTCTGAAGACTGAGTGAAGAATGGTTCTGTGACTCTTCTTTAACCTCTACTGACTGGCAGCAATTCTTGGCATTTCTTGCTGCTTATAGGTGCCTATCTTTCTCTGCATGTAACTCTGCCCAAGTTTTCTGTCTTCATCCTCTTTAGTACACCAGTCGTGAATAATTAGTTTCACTGATGAGTTTCCCCAAAGCCCTCAATAATTTCCCTTAAAAATGTAGTATTCACAGGTACAGGAATTATGGTTTCAAACTATCTCTGCAGGGAAACATAACCCAATCCAAAAATCCTTCTAAAGTTATCAAAATTAAGCTCGTGAATTTATTCTTCAAAAGTTGTTCACCTTCTCTGCATTATATAAGTAAAATGACACCAGTTACAGCCTGTAGATGATAAGATTTACCTTCAGTCCATTCTGAAATTTTGGGAACATATCTTCTCTCAAAATATGTTTTACTGAAGATCGTCCAACAACAAGTGCAGCAATACATTGAAGGGCACTTGCCAGAGGTTTAGGTTAGATTCAGAAGAGGATGTGGAACCAAGGATATCATTATGCTGATGGATCTTGACTCTGGTAGCAGAGACTACTAGAGAGATAGTTATTTGTGTTTTATTGACTATGTCAAACCACCTGCCTGTGTGGATCCTTACAAACTGTTGATAACCTTGATAAGAATAGTAATTCCATAATATGTCATAGTGCTCATGTGGAACTTACACATGGACAAGGAAATTGTGCAAAGAGAAGGATATTGCATGACTTAAAATCAGGAAAGGCATGTGACAGGGTTATATCTTCTCACCATCTTTATTCAATCTGTATGTTAAACAAATTCTGAGAAGCTTGTTTATGTGAAAAAGAATATCATATCAAGATTGGAGGAAGGCTTATGAACAATCACATTTGCATTGTGATATGCAAATGACACAACCTTGGTTTGCTTACTGAAAGTGAGTACTTGAGGCACTTGCTGATAAAGATGAAGGATTTCAATCTTCAGTATGGATTACACACAACTTATTGTAAAAAAGAGCAAAATCCCTACAACTGGACCAATAGGTAACATCATATAAAAGGAAAAAAAGGTTGACATTGTCAAGGACTTTGTCTTGCTTGTATCCAAAACCAATGTTCATGAAAGAAGCGGTGGAGAGATCAAAATACAAGTTGCATTAGTCAAATCTGCTACATAAGATCTCTTTAGAATATTGAAAATCAAGGATAATACTTTGAAGTATAAGATGCACCTAACCCAAGCCACAGTATTTTAAATTGTCTCCTATGCATGTGAAAGAGGGATATTGCTTAAAGAACGCAGAAGAATTGATACATTCAAATTGTGGTGCTGGAGAAAACATTGGAAGTATCATGGACTGTTAAAAGAACAAACTCGGGCTGAGCCCCAGTGGCGTAGTGGTTGAGTATGAGACTGCGGCCCATGGGCTTGGTGGTTCAAATCCAGCAGCAGCTCTCCAGAAGCAAGGCTGGGTAACTGCCACGACCACCAGAGGGCAGTGATGCCCCCCCAAAACCAACCAAACAAACAAACAAAAATAGCAAACTAATTTATTTTGGAAGAAGTACACTCAGAACGTTCCTTAGAGCCAAGGATGGTGAGACTTCATCTTATATAATTTGGATATGCTGTCGGGTGAGACCAATTCCTGGAGAAAGACATCATATTTGGTGGAGGATTAGTAAAAAAAGGGTAAGGCCCTCAAGGAGATGGATTGATACCATGGCCGCAACAATGGATTTAAGCACACAAACGATCAATTGTGAAGATGGCACAGGCTGGATAGTGTTTCCTTCTGTTGTGCATAAGGTTATTATGGTCAGAACTGACCCAGTGGTACCTAACATCAGCTTCTGTCCTCATTGTATTTGTTTCTAAAAAATGGGGATAATAATGCTTATGACTGTTGAATATTTTGAAGTTCTTTTTGTTACAATGTGTGATGGGTAGGTTTGTTATGCCAACATGGCCTCAGGAGATTGGTGGGTCTGTTGTGACGGCACAGCCAATGAACACGTGGGATGAATTGAAGGGCAGATATAGGAAGGGCTTGGCAAGTCCGGCCCTCTCTTTTTTTTTTTCCTGATCTTTGGACCAGAGAGCTGCCTTTTTCGTCCTGTGCCTCGACCTCCAAGCAACACTACCCGTGGGACACCTAATCATGGACGTGTTGCTGTGAGTTGAGGATCCTTCCAGCCCTACTTTACCACACTCCTGGGATATACATCTCTTGAGCTGGGGACTGTTGGACTCTGTTATCTGCCTATTGGTGACTGTTGGTGACTGTTGCTCTGCTGTTTGCTGCTTGTAACCAGATAGCCTGGATTGCTCTACAGAGGACTATTTAGCAGCCCTCAAGAATTGAAGGACTTCCAGTCTTCTAGTTACCTCATGCAAGTGAGTTGCACCGAGCAATCTGTATTGCTTTATACTTAACTTTTTCTCTGTTTATCTTATATATCTTTCTCAATATATAAATATATAAAAAAGCATTACTAGTGTCCTGAATTTTATTTCTCTAAGAGAACCCTGCTGACACACAATGTTTTTACTTCTGACTGTATATCAAACCTCTATTTTACATTGATTAATTAAATACTTTCAAGAAAGCTAAGAATTATCTATGATTATTTCCACTTGCCTGACAATTTGTCCTACTGTGGGAATTATATAATATGGTGTCAATTTGGGGCTTGAGAGGATTAAGAGAGCAGAGGTGGAGTCTAGTCTGTCAATTGGATGATAGCCAATGAGGCCTTTTGTGACCAATGACTTTCTCCTGAGAATTTTGGGAAACCTGATTTTCTCCTTGGAGGTGGGAGACTTTCTCTCTCTCTCTCTGCTTACTCCCAGGGTGACTTTGCAGCTGACAAGACACACTAGTGCCCTGAGCCGAAGAAGCTCTGTGGATCCACCCTGGTGGAACCAGATCTCTGGAGCTGGAGAAGCCACATAGAGACCACTGCCAGTGTTGAGATACTTACAAGGCCTCTGTATCCAAAGAATTTCTACCCACTGGCCTATGACTGTGCTGCATTCTGCCTCATTGCATGTGTTTCATAAGTCTGAAGAGGACTTTGTAAGTTGGTATTGGACATATGGGCTAATATAAGACTTGTGGGCTTGGACTGGAGTGGGTTGTGATACTTTCTTAATCTACAGTTACCTATTATATAAAACTCTTTCTTATACATATGAGTGCCTATGGGTTTGTTTCTAGTTCATAAGACTGACACACATACTGTGTTAGATTGTGTGTTGCTCTGACTCTGGAATTTAGATCACTAGTATTACACCAGCAAGATCAACCATGGTAGCAAATACAAGGAAACAAATAAAGGTGATTGCTCAGACTGCGGAAATTATTAAACAATATCATTACTATCATAAAATTTAATTTTGCTGAAGATAAAGATGATTCAAGAACACTTCATTGTGCAACATGTATCTAGACAAAAAGGCAGTCATTTGAACAAAATAAGGGAATACTGGGGGACTTAAAATAAGGAAAGATGTATATTAGGATTGTATCTTTTCACCATACTTAGTGTGTATATATATATATATATATATATATATATAACAGAGAAGCTGACTATATGAAGATGAATGTACTTTTGGGATTGGAGGAAGCCTTGTTAACACTCTGAAATAAGATGACACAAGTGGGTCTGCATACAATTGGTGTATATATTGATCATGATAAGAGTTGTATGAACCCCCAATAAAATGATTCAATTAAAAAAAAAAGATGACACAAGCTCTGCTGAAAGTGAGAAGTCCTGGAGGTATTTGCCAATGTAGATTAAAAAACTGCCAACTTTAATATAGATTACAACTGAATATAAAGAAAATCCCAGTCCACACAACTTGACTAATAGAAAACATCATAATTAATAGAGAAGAGATGGAAAGCATTAAAGATTTCATTTTACTTTGAGCCACAATCAATGCTCACAGAAGCAGTAGTCAAGAACTCAAAGTATCACTTGGGCAAATCCGCTGCACAAAGCCACGTCAAGGTGTTAAAAAGTCAAAATGCCACTCTGAGGACTAAAGGGGGCCTAACCCAAGCCATGGCATTTTTCAATCACTTCATGTGAAAGTTGGACCATTAAGAAGGAAGGCCAAGATATTTGAATTGTAGTGTTCATGAGGGATAGTGAAATCACTGTGACTGCAGAAAGAGCAATGAGATCTGTCTTAGATGTGCAGCCAAAATGCTTCTTAGAAGCGAAGGTGGTAATATTTTGTCATACTTATTTGGGGTGTATTATCAGGAGAGGGCAGTCCGTGGGTCAATGAAACAGAAGATGCCCTCAATTGCATGAACTGGCACGGTGGCTGCAGCCCTGGGCTCATGTGCAGTAATCGTAAGGCTGGCACAGGAACGAGCACTACAAATCAACACTACGAAACAACAACAATGTTTCCTTTTCCCAGAGTAGACCGAGAAAAGAGAAGTGTGTCCAAGGGCTTCCTGTTACCAGGAGGAAGCTCTGGAATTCGCCAGGACTGATCATGTGCAACATTCGATGCTCTTTGCAGGACATTCGGCTTTCTAGCCTGCCTCGGGACGGTACCATTGAGGTCACGAATGAGATTTTCTAATGAGAAAATGCTTCAGCACATACAAAATGTCACGCAAATATTAGTTTAAAACATAGTATCAATTCATCCCCTTCTCTGTGCTTTTTGTTGGTTCATGAAAACTCATCAAGTCGATTCTGACCTCTAGCAATCCTACGGGAGAGAATAGAACTGCCCTGCGGGTGTCTGAGACTTACTCTTTACCAGAGCGGAAAACTTCATCTTATCCCCTTGAAGTGTCTGGTGGTTTCAAACTGGAGACCTTGGGGTTAAGAGTCCAATGCATAACCTGCTACACAACTAGGGCGCCTTAGAATTCCCTGTACATATTTTGGGTGGACATGGGTGGACACGGGATGCTCCTCTCGGTCTCTGGTCAATGAGGAACTTTTGTCCCCAGATGCTAAGAATACTCGTTGTGGGCAGCCTGTAGCCATATCTTCAGCACATGCTTTAGTTGCAGAAATCCACCCCAGCAAAGTCACACCCCTTCCTGAGGCAGCCACCATCAGTGGTTGACTGCCATAGGGATGTGGCTATAAAATTATTGTGCCAGGTGGCTTGCAATTCCTGGTGGAGTATCAGAGTAGGACTGTATTCCAAAATATTTCTCATTTCATATTCCACAGATTATATATCTTTGAACTTCTGGGATAATAATAGTGGCACTTCGTAAGTAAGCACACAAGAGTCTTTGAAAGATCCATGGGGGAAATATCATTATCTCTTAATTCTACTCAATTTTCAACCAACTTTTTGAAACTCCCTCATATAGTATGTACAGTTTACCAAATACAATTTTGAAAAGCCATAAAGTGCACATTCAAACGAATTTCCCTTTACAGCTTTGTGTACCAGTGTTTCAATATCTTATTCACCAGTTTATTCAGGGAGGAGAGTAAATGAGCTAAGGAAGGGATGGTAAAGAGATCATTCTTTGGGTCCTGGAGAAAGCACGGGAGTTTGGGGAAGCAGGTGGCGATTAGAGAGCATTTCCAAGGATGTAATCAATGTCTGCTCTCCGTGCTTAGAATCTGACTGGGCATATTTGTTGGATAGGACTCTAGAATTGTCTAGTCGACCCTGAGGCATGGCCAGGTGTGCGAACCACTGATGTTGGTGGCTGTTCCAGGCATGCAGGAAGCACTGACAGAAATGTCGAAGTGGAGACCCAGAGATGTGCAGTGCTCTGGCAGTAGCCACCCTGGCAGGCAGCGAGCAGGAGCTAAGATTCTCCCCCATTTCAGTGTTCCTCCTGTGCAGAGCTCTTTGAACTGTATTTCCTGAAGTTTGGCTAGCATTCTGCCCCTGGGCATGGGGCACCACATCCCTCACACGTGCATTTTAATGATTGCTCAGGAAATAGAGGCTTGGGGGCTGACAAACGCTGTGCCGGAAAGAGGAGGGGAGAGCCCACCGGGAGGGGGTCAGCAAAGCCAGTTCCCTCAAAGCATTGTCCTTTCCTTCCTCCAACAGGATGCCCGGAGCCCACAGAAAAGGGACTCATTTGTCTTAGTTTCCAGCACAATAACATGCTGGTAGCCTTTATGTTGGGCCTTGCTCAGAGCAACAGGATACAGACTCTGCCAGAAGAGAAGGAAAGGGAAGGGGGGTGGGAGGACAGGGGTAGCGGGAGGATTGACAGAAGGGAGCAGATTCCTAGGCCCCCAGCCTGGACCCTGGCAGGGTCCAGAAGTAAGAGGTCTCGACCCAGGTCTAAGAGGACTTGGCATGTGGAGCAATGTCGGTGGCAGGTTAAATTTCATCAGGTGTAAACTAAGGAACTGCCATGAATCAGGTGATAATTTCAGGTTAGGGCAGATTTGAATGGCCTCTTCTGAATTCTTACCTTACTCTAGTTTAAAAATTAAATATTTTTCACTCATTTAAAAAAGGAAACTAAATAGGTTCACATTAAAATGAGGCTGTTGTTCCATTTTTCCTTTAAATTTTAAAAAAAAGAATGTTTTCATCAAAGTATATTTTGTTAAGTTTTTTATGCTATTGTTTTAGGGTTTTGTGTGTGTGTGTGTGTGTGTGTTATCCTGACCTACAGAATCAGAATCTCAATCTCTCTCTCTCTCCCCTCTCTTCTGAACTTCCCCTTCTTTTCTGTGCTCTCTGGAAGTATGTATATAGTGGGAACATGGAGAGTGCTTGATCATGACAAGGGGAGGTGATGGACTGAAGAATTAGAATCAATAGTGAAATCTACCAAAGTAAGCATGTATAAAACAATGAACAAATCAATACATTTGAACAAATGTCCACTTAACTCCATATATAATTAAACCCTATGCTAATAGTTGATTGTACAAAGCTAGACTTGGAGTCTACAGTTTAGTGGGTGGTTTTGATGGGCTATAAATAACAAAGGATATTGGAATTATTTGTACAGTATGGGTTTACTAACTAGGGGTCTGAGAAATCCTTCTGAAGAGATCCTTTCACTTTGATTAAGCATGTAGAAAAACAGACAAAAAAAGGAGTGTAAGGAGTGTAAGACCACCTTTGTCAGGGTAATGGTTGCTGAAGAAAGTTACCCATACACTCATTTTTTATGAATGTTCCAGTGTTGCCTCTAAGACTCTTCTGAGGTACAAGAACAAGTCATATTCAAATAAAATGTGGACCCTTGACATGAACTCTGCTGTACATCAAAATTACATGGAGGGTTGTCTTTTTTTCCCTTGCTATACTTAATTGAATTTCAGCACAGACCTATTTTAGTCATTTCTCTTTCTTCTCCTTCTCTTTCTTCTTCTGATTATCTGTGCTTCCAATCCAGAACTGAGGTACAGAGACACAATGATGAAGAGGTTCTCAAGATATTTTTTGGTGGATGATGGAGGAAGACAGTGCAAATAACCAGGTCACAGGCCTTCATTGTGGAGCTTGCCAAGAGCTTTGCTGGAAGTCATGGGTGAAAGTGACAAATGGGGTCCAAGTGTAGAAGGCTCAGTCTGGCCCCAGAAACTGTGCTCTGTCCACCACTCAGAGCTGCCCAGAGGTCACTTCTCAAAGAAGGTGAAAGGAAAGGGTGAGAAAGAGGGAGAGAGCAAGGGAGGGAGTGGAAAGGCGAAAGTGACCCTTGGCTGAGTGTGGGCTCTGCCACGCCCTCCACAGAGGGAATTTGTCTTTCTTTTTGATGGAATCATTATACTGGGGGTTCTGACAGCTCCTATCACAATCCATTCATCCATCCATTGTGTCAAACCCATTTGTACATATGGTGCCATTATCATTTTCAAGATATTTTCTTTCAAGTTGAACCCTTGGTAGAAGCCCATTTTTCCTTTCTACCTCATGAACCCTTAATAAATTATATATATTTTTTCATGTCCTACACCAACCCCTGTGTTTCTTCACCCACTTTTCTGCTGTTTGCCCACCCTGGGAGGGGGTTAATGTCAATCATTGTGATGGGTTCCCCCTCCCCCACCCCCACCTTCTCCCTCCTCTCATGATATCACTACACTCATTATTGGTCCTGGGGGATTTCTCTGTCCTGGATTCCCTGTGTTTCCAGTTCTTTTTTTTTTAATCATTTCATTGGGGGCTCATATAATTCTTATCACAATCCACACATATATCCATTATGTCAATCTCATTTGAACATTTGTTGCCATCATCATTCTCAAAACATTTGCTTTCTATTTGAGTCCTTGGTATCAACTCCCTCTTTTCCCCCTCCTTCTCTCATCCCCCCTCCCTCACCCTTGATACTTTAAAATTATTATTATTTTGTCATTTCCTACACTGTCTGATATCTTTTCCCCCCCACTTTTCTGTTGTCTACTGACTAGGAATGGGATTATATGTATATAATTGTGAATGTTTCCTCCTTTCTACCCCACCTTCTCTCCACTCTCCCAGTATTATCACTCTCACCTCTGGTCCTGAAGGGATCATCTGTCCTGTTTTCTCTGCTTCAAGTTCCTATCTGTACCAGTGTACATTCATTGATCTAGCTGGATTTGTAAGGCACAATTGGGATCATGGTAGTGAAATAGGGGAGGAAACATTAAAGACCTGGAGGGAAGTTCTATGTTTCATTGGTGCTGTACTGCACCCTCACTGGCTTGGCTCTTCCCCCCCAAAACCCTTCTGTAAGGGGATATCCAGTTGCATACAGATGGGCTCTGGGTCTCCACTCTACAATCACCCTCATTCACAATATCTGATTTTTTCTGTTATTTGATGCCTCATATTTGATCACATTGACACCGCATGATCACACAGGCTGCTATGCTCCTTCCATGTGGGCTTTGTTCCTTCTCAGTTATATGGGTACTTGTTTGCCTTCAAACCTTTAAGACCCCAGATGCTATATATTTTTCTAGCTGGGCACCATCAGATTTCTTCACCACATTTGCTTATGCACCCATTTTGTCTTCAGTGATCATGTCAGGAAGGGGAAGATCACAGAAGGCCAGGGTATTAGAACAAAGTGTTCTTGCACTAATGGAGTACTTGAGTAGAGGTTCACTGTCCATCTGCTACCTTCACACTTAACATATAAATATATGTACCTAGATCTATTTTTCTAATGCTATATATAAATCTATTTACATATGTACATGCCTATGTTTAGACCTCTATAAATGTGCTTTGCCTCCTACTTCTTTCTTCTATTTCCTTTTACTTTTCTCTTGAAGATATTTCTTTTAGTCTTTGTTATTGTTCACCCAATATTATGCAGTCCATTCTGACTCATAGTGATGCCACAGGACAGGGTGGAACTGCCCCTGTGGTTTCAGAGACTGTATGAGAGTAGACCATTGGGTCCTTCTTCCATGAGCAGTTGGAGGGAGGTTTCACACTGCTGACCTTCTGTGTAGCAGCCCACCAGCATCACATTGGCCCCCGGATATTGGAGGTATGCACAGAGAAATCAAAGACTGTTTTTTTGGTTGAGGACAGGAGCTTGGAACCTATAACATTTTCCTTCTTAAAAGAAAAAAAAATGATTGTGAATGGGGTGGGAAAACAAATCCATTTCCCCTTTCCTTTTAATAATCACACACATTTTGTTTCAAGTCACTGATTGCACTTCCTACAGCATTTATCCCACTTCTTCCTGGGTTTCCCATTTATCTTACTTCCCAAGCCCTTCCTATTTCCTGAACTTTGCCATAGAAGGTTTATTTCCCCCCCTGGCTGCTTCTTTGAAAGCAGGTGCTGCCACCCACAGGGACAAATACAAGAAGGGTGGAAGAGAGCTGGTCCAGTCCCCATGCCAGCATATAATGCTCAGAGGACTACACCCCTCTTGAGACATACTGGGTCACAAAAAGGACGGGGCAAACAAAAGGACGGGTCACACTGGCTCCCTACTGAAGCAGACAGTGACACAGGACATTTCGGGAATCACATGGTGGGGAAACATTGCAGACTGACCCCTCCCCCACCCCCAAATTGAACCAAATCAAGAAGGGAGCACTCCTGGTTAGAGTCAGGAGTAAAGAATGACAGGTCCAATGGTTCCTGGGGGGCATGGGAGAGGGGAGGAGAAGGGGGCATGGACAGGTTTGTGAACAGGGGAAGAAACAAGTGGTCCATAATCTATGGAAAGGAAGGTGTGGAAGATCTGGTAGGGATCAAGCAAGGACAATGAATCTGTGAGGAAGCACTGAAACACCAATGAAGGTGGAGCATGATGGTGGGACAGGAGGAAGATGGAAGGAAATAGAGGAAAGAGCTAGAAGGAAAAGGGCACTTACAGAGGTCAGAACATAGGCATGGCCATACACAAATACAATTATCTATTATAAGGAGGGAATAAATTTAAGAACATATCTATAGGTCAAAACTATAGAGTAGCTAGTGAACCTGGGGCCTTCAGCCAGGGGCACCCTCAATGCAAGAACACTTTGTTCTATGAATCTGTTATTCCACGGGGCTCACTGGACCAACACGATCACTGAAGTAAAATGGGTGCATAAGCAAATGTAGTGAAGAAAGCTGATGGTGCCCAGCTAACAAAAAGGTTATCATCTGGAGTCTTAAAAGCTTGAAGATAAACAATAGACCATTTACCTGAGAAGAGATCACCCCCATACAGAAGAAGCACAACAGCCAGCATGGCCACATGGTGGTGAAAGGTCTACACAACAGACATCAAACAGGGCACGGGGAGGCGGGGGACACATATCACTGTGTGCACACATTCCCAAGGTGCCCACAGAGGACATGTGGGTTCATGAGCAAGGGTGCTGAAGAAAGCTGATGGTGCCTAGCTATTACAAGATATAGCATCTGGGGTCTTAAAAGCTTGAGCATAAACAAGCAGTCATGTAGCTCAGGAGCAACAAAACCCACCATAAAAGAAGCTCACTGGCCTGTGTGATCATGAGGTGCTGAAACAATCAGGTATCAGACATCAAAGAACAAAAATCAAAATCAATGGACCAATTGATTCCTGATATGATTGCTGAAGACAAATGGATACAGAGGCAAACAGAGTAGAAGAAACAATGGTGCTCAGCTACCAAATGATTGAATGTCTGGAGTCTCAAAGACTTGATAAACGAGTCGCCATTCAGTGCAGGAACATCAAAGTCCACATGGAAGAAGTACACCAGTCTATGTGATCAAGAGGGGCCAAAGGGAGCAGGTATTGAGCATCAAAGAACAAGAATCACATCATTATGAATGAGGGGAAGAGCAGAGTGGGGATCTAAGGCCCACTGGTGGGTAATTGGTCACCCCTTTTCAGGGGAGTCACGGGGAGAAGACAGACCAGTGAAGGGGCAGCCAGGCAGTGATGATACAGACAAGTTTCCTCTAGTTCCTGAAGCCTTCCTCCCCCAACTATCATGGTCCCAACTCTACCCTACAAATCCAGATGGACTGGAGAAGGTATACTGGTAGAGAGGGGAGCTGGAGATATGGGAAAACCAAGACAGATGAGCCCTTTTGGGCCAGTGGTGAGATTGGAGCTGCTGGATGGGTGGAGAGAAGATGGGGTAGAGAGAGGGAACCAACTGCAAGGATATACACATAAGCTCCTATTGGAAGGATGGGAATCAACGGAGTGGGTTGGGAGAGAGTTAGGGCAGTGTAAAATATGACAGAACAATAATAATTTATAAAGTATTGAGGGTTGGTAGGGAAGGGAGCAGGGGAAAAGGGGAAAGGATAGAAAAGCTAAATCAAAGGCTCAAGGGGAAAGGCGGATGTTTGGAGAATGATGACAGCAATGACCATGTGAAGGTGCTTGGCACAGTTTGTGTATTTATGTTTTGTGAAAAATGATGTATGAGCCCCCAATAAAATGATTTTTTTTAGGGCATCACTGCCCTGGTGGTGGGAGTAGGAGGCCCATCCTTTGCCCCTGTGGAGCTGGAATTGAACCTCCATCCCAGTGGGCCGCAGTCCCGTGCACAACCACTATGCCACTGGGGCTCAGCCAATAAAATGAATTTTAATTAAAAAAAAAAAAGAAAGTAGATGCCGTCCTAGACCTTTCTTCCTAGTCTGTCTTTTAGCTCTGCTAAAGTCTCTTTCATAACATTGCAGAAACACACAAACCTTGAACAACAGATAGATGGTTGTGCTTAAGGTTCATTGGCTCGAAACCAATCAAATGCCCCCTTAGTCTTTACAACATCCCTATGAGTGAGAAAACTTCCTTTTGGTATATGCCAATCCAAAACATCCTCATCTCTCTAATGTTAAGCGGACATTCAGAGCAGAGGGATGATAGTGATTCTGACATGGCCATATATTTCCTAATATGTCCCATTTCAAAGTATATGCCCTTTGTACTACCCACTCTTCAGACCCCAAACCCTTTACTGATTGACTTCATATTGTTTAATATAACCACGAGGCCACTGGACATTGACCAACCTCAGCTAAGAAAGAACTTCCCTACTCCCCAATGGTGAAGGTGCCCTCTCTTTCAAGTTAATAGGAACACTTTCTTTCTCAGAACTTTGACACCTGTCCTATAAAAGAAAGTATTTTTGAAATAATAGTCATATTTCTTATATGCACAATTTTCAATAGCGTAGCCACTTATTGCATGTGACTCCTTAAGTATAAATACACTAAGATTATGTAAAAGTTTAGATTTTAGTTTCTCAGTTATATTACAAATCAGCACACTCCCAGGATTCAATAACCTTGCTTGGCTGGTTGTGGTGATCATGCTGCACAGCACAAGCATTGGACATTTTCATCACCATGGAAAGTGCTATTGGATAGGACTGCCTTAGACACACCACCCATTTCTTCTAGACTCATGCTGATCCATAGCCCTGCTGTTCACATAGCAGGGGTCCAGAAAATGCTTTCTGATGGGAATTAGTTTCACTTCTTGGGAAATAAATGGCATGAAAATCTCAAGATCTATTTTCTAAATTCTGTTCCACCTGTAAAGGAGCTGTGTTAGTTCACTCTGAGTCTTGGCCTCCTTCATGAAAATTAAGAAGAACTGATAAGTATTACTCATATCAATATGGAAACCTTGGTCTTTAAAAAATCTTATCTTGTAGGAACCAGGAACATAGGGAATCCAGGACAGATGATCCTTCAGGACCAGTGGTAAGGGGGGCGAGAAGGTGGGAGGGTGGAGAGAAGGTGGCATAGAAAGGGGGAACCTATTATAAGGATCTACATATAACCTCCTCCCTGGGGTATGGATAACAGGGAAGAGGGTGAAGAAAGACATCAGACAATGATATTACAAAATAATAATTATCTATAATCAAGGGTTTAAGTAGAAAGCAAATGTTTTGAGAATGATGATGGCAACAAATGTCCAGCTGTCCTTTGCATACAATGGATGGATGTATGGATTGTGATAAGAGCTATATGAGCCCCCAAAAAAGTGATAAAAAATCTTATCTTCATAGTTATATCAACGCTAGAGAAAACAGTTCAGACTAGAAGGTGACCAGTTAAGATTTCTGGTGTGTCAGGTACTGTTCCAGATTAAGCACTGATCATTACACAGTCCTCCCTAGTGTTATCTATCTTTCAATTATAAAATTGTTTGCATGATTCTAATCATTTAAGGGTGAGGTATCAAGAATCCACAGTTACAGATAGTTCAGGGTCTGAAATAAGACAAACCTGTGTTCCAATACTGATGCCACCACAAACCTCTCATATGACATTTGGAAAATTCCTTCATTTCTCTGAGACTCAGTTTCCTCCCTTGTAAAAATAAGGATGCCAATACTAGTCCTTCAATTTAAAGTACAATGTAATGTAAGGAAAACCCAAATCCTCATGACTAAACCAATAGACAGCATGATAAATAGAGACAGGAGTTGTGGAGGTTTTTATTTTGCTTGGATCCACAATTATTTCTCGTGGGAGCAGCAATCAAGAAACTAGACAGCATATTGCATAGACACATTTACTTCACAAACACTCTTAAAAGTGTTGAAGAGCAAGGATGTCAGTTTGAGGACTGAAGTATGGCTTATGCAAGTATGGCTTAACAACTTTCAATTGTTTCATATGCACATGACCGTTGGGCATGAATAAAGAAGACTGAAGGATCGATGCATTTGAATTATGGTGCTGATAAATTATATTGAAATTGCCATGGACTTCCAGAAGAAAAAACAGCTCTGCCTTGGAAGAAGAGCCAGAATCCTTCTTAGAAACCAGGATGGTGAGATTTCCTCTCTTGTACTTTGAACGTGGTCCCAGGAGAGACCAGTGCCTGGACAAGGACCCTCAAGGAGATGGTCTGACCCAATGGCTACAACAATGGGCTCAAACTTTACAATTGTGAAGATGGTGTTGGCCCTGACAGTGCTTCACTCTGTTGGGCATGTGAGAACCAACGCAGAGGCAGCTAACAACAATCATAGTTGTTACCTCTGTGTTGTTGTGAAGACTAAATTAGCAAAACTTTACACAATGCCTCATACTTGGAATGTTAGGGATTACTGGGCAGAGGGTGAAAATGGGAGGTCGGGGGGAGGTCTATTTTGGGATGTGATCAGAACAATTATGTGTAACCCGAAGAATTGACTAAAAGAAAAATGATTTGTTTATCGGTTGTTAAGGCCCTCTTCAATCCATGCTCCCACAGCCCTTGCCTCATGCTCATCCCTAATAAATAACAGTTCCAACTGGTTAAAAGATAAGGAAAAAAAAACACCCTCTTCCCACCCCTGCTGAGATAAAGTGACTCTGAAGTAGCAAGTTTGCTGAAACACAAACTAATCATTCTTGCTGCCAAAGTAGACTTTTGGCAGAACCCTGCTAAGAAAGAGAGTGGGGGGAAAAGTCCTGAATTGCTGAGACAGCCCTGTATTTAGACAATTAAATTTGGAAAAGCAAGACAGTTCCTGTAACTACCTCCCACACTGCACACCCCCTACTCCAAGAACAAAAGGTTTTGTTGAAAGTATTCATATGGATATTAATACCAAGGCTTTAATGAGCCCCCTCGGTAAACTCATCAGCAGTAATTACAGCCAGCCTGGGTGTCATCAGTGGGAAGGGTACAAAACGGAGTCTCTGAAAATTAGTCACTTGTAAGTTAACCCCACAGTCATGTCAAGCAGCCTACACTTGAAGGCTGATGCACAAAGCTTCCTTGACACCCCTGTAGTTAAAAGGGGCCAGATCACCGTGGGAAGTCGGCAGAAAGGGAAAAGTTCACACTGACAAAGACTTCGTGTCACGTAGGGTAATAGTTGTGAAGAAAGCAGGCTAGTCACTTTATCACTGGATTACTGATGGGTTACTACCGCTGCAGAGCTCACGCTGAGAGCCAGGTCAGCTCATTCCTTACCGGATTCCTGGGAGGCAGGACCTCAGGTAGGATGCCATTTTATAGGGGAGGGAACCAAGACTCAGGGGAGATGAAAGAATTTGTCTGTAGTCTTACTGGGAAAGTGGAAGAGTCAGGGATTTGAACCCCTATCTATAATGAGGATGTAGAGGGTATGTATGCTTTTTTTTTTTTCATGATTAACTGGGGACATTTCATTTCAGGGATTAGACAGTGGCTTTGAGTGTAGCTGAACTCTCAGTACATAAGTGATAGAGGAATGATTTCCCTTGCTTTCTTGTCTCTTCTGCTCACAGGCTGAGTCCACAGGTGAGAAGAGGGCCCAGACCCAGCAGTCTGTGACTCTGCCTGTGTGTGTCTGTCACTCAAACAACACACTCAACTCTTTCATCTAGGTTCAAATATCCATTTCCATGGCTACACAGAACTCATGGATAATTCTGATGATGCAAAGGGTTTATTATGTTAATTGGTTGCAACACAATTGAGAATTGCTCAGGATATAGTTGTTTGGAAGAACATGTTACAAAATTGTTTCGTAACTGCATCAATGGCCCCAAAGCAAGCCACTCTGCTATAAGGCAGTAACCCCCCTTCCCTCAATGAAGGACCCAGTAAACCTCAGCCTGAAGGCACTCAGCTCCACTTCCATGAGTCAGCAAAGCCAGCTCCACCAATTAATGTGCAGAGACACCCACTCCACAAACCAGCCTCCTGCTCCAAAGCAGTCAGCTTTACTTACTGTGTGGGCTGGGAAGTCACCACTTGGTCTCATGCTCTGGCTCCCCAGTCTTTCACTGCTGATTCACGTGTCACAGTGGTCTTCTTTATCAAAAAGATTCACTACACAGGAACTTTGTGGTCCAGAGGACCCACTCCACTCCTGACTCTTGCTAGAAGTGAGTGTGTTAGTCCAGGTGGACTAGAAAAACAATTTCATAAACATGCATATGCACATAAAGGAGAGGGTTATATACAAGAGGAATGGAACATTGAGAAAGCATCCCAACCCTGTCCAGTCCAAGGTCATAAGTCTGATATTAGCCCATATGACTGATACCAGTCTGTAAAGTCTTCTTCAGATTCATGAAGCACATACAATGATGCCAGAACAATCACAGGTTAGTGGGTGCAGAGTCTTGTGTATCTAGTGGTGGTAGAAGCATCTCAGCACTGACAGGAGTCTCTGTGTGGCTTTTCCAGCTTCAGAGGTCTGGTTCCATCAGGGTAAACCCATGTGGCTTCTATCTGGGATGTCTCACAGGGAGTCAGCCTTGTGTCTGTCAGTAGAGTATCTCCTAGGAACTGAGTCTTGTGGCTCTCACCTCCAGGGAGGAAATATCACAAGATTTCCCAGAATTCTCAGAGGAACTTTGTCCACACAGAGGTCCCATTGGTTACCTCCAGATTGACAGGCTGGACTTCACCCCTATACTCCCAATCCTGAAATTGCCACCAGATTCATGACTGTCACAGTGAGATTCCCCTCTTCTTTACAGAGGTCTCTTTTTACCCAGGAGGGTGGCATTTCAATGAATCCTGTTTGTAATAACTTACTGGTGCATCCTACCAGTATCTTCCTCCATCACTTTACCCAGACCCCTACAGAAAGTGATCATCTGGTGGGCATTGGGAACTCTGGCCAAAGGTGCCACATCATCTCCTTCACTGTACTTGCAGTCAGCTATACCTTTCTGGGGTTTTTTCTTTCCCTTCAGTTAGGTGGTTATTCAGGTGTCCCTTAAATGGGTAAATGCTTAACCAGATCATCTCTAGAGTTTGACAGTTCAGAATCAATCAGAAGCTCCTCAGAAGACAGATGTAAGGGTCTTCTACCAAAGACCATAGTGTTTAAAAGCCTGTGAGGTAGTTCTCTGTACATATGTGGTCAGTATGTACACATGTACACCAGTCTGAATGGGTTTGATAGTGACTGACAATGGTAATAACTGCCAGTCATTCAAGAGGAATAACCTGGGCTGAGTGCAGCTCAGCATGAGAGACAGGAGTAAGGGAGGGAGATGAAGAGCAAACGAGAGACAGAGAGTTGTCCAGACATGGTTTGGGTAATTTCTCTGACACTCTAGGAATGTTTCCTCATCTGTCAAGTGAAGGTGATGATAATTATCAAGGTTTATTGTGAGGCTGAAATAAATATTGCCTATGTACAAGAGGGCATCAAAATGTCCAGGAAAAGAATCCACTTTCCATGAAGCCACCTAGTATTTCCTGCCAGCCCGAAGGTACTCTGAGGGGACACACCCTCCTACCTTGCTTCCTGCACAAGGACGGCCCCAACACTGTGGTGGACATCTCTTTAAGAATGGCCAGTTTTGTTCTTGAAACAATTCAGGATGTAAAGACCATTATCTGGTATTACTTCTCTATTATATTCTCATTTTACAAATGAGGAACCAGAAAACTAGGGAGAAGGAAAAGGCAGCAAGGCACAACTGAAGCAGAAAGCAATTGAGGATCATTTCTCCCCAAAGTCTTCCTTCACCACCACCGCCCTCCCTCCACTCTGCCATCCCCACTAGGCATCGAAGGGTCGGGACTAGGGAGGGCATCAGACTGAGGCTGGGCTTTTACAGCTTTCTTCTCTAGGTGCTCCACTGCCGGGCTGGTGTGAAAATTGTCCAAATCCTGCTACTGGGTAATTGAATGCAGGAGTTTCTTTCCAGGAAGATGACAAACAAGAGCTCGAGCTGGGGCAGTCAGCCAGGCGCAACTGATCTGGATCTCAGCTGATACCACCACACAACTCCCCACTCAAATAATTAACTCAATTGCCTCCTCTCAGGGGTGAAGTGGGCTAATAAAAGTTAATCACCTTGCCTGTGGGAAAATTATGCTGCACATGTTGATGAAGTGCTTTGTAAACCATCCAGGGCCAAGTGGTGTCCTTGCAAAGCCACGGTGAAGCTGGCTGGGCCCAGCCATTGAAGGGTCCTACTTAGAGCGCAAAAATAATAATTAGCCAAACCTGTGCTGTGTAGTCAATTACAGCTCACAACAGCCGTACGTTATAAAGCAGACTACGCTCTAGCAGGTTCTCTTGGTCATACTTTACAGAAGTGAAACATCAGATTTTTCCTCCATTGCACTGCTCGCTCTGTAGACTTGAACCACCACTCTCGGGTGAGTGGTCAAGTGCAAACTGTTCGTACCACCCAGGGGCCAGCACAGCAAAGTGACTAACACTCACTGTCTTCGAGTCAATTCCCAATCGTAGTAAATCATAGGATGGAGCAGAACTGGCCCCTGTGAATTTCCCAGGCAGTAAATCTTGACAGGAACAGAAAGTCTCATTCTTCTGGTGAGTTTGAACCGAAGTCTTGAACTACAGTTAGCCGCCCAACCTGAATCCCATGACAACATCAGGACTCCTTGCAGTACAAGGGGGCTCTAAATTGGTGTGGCAGGGCCTGGGAGCAAAGGAATTGATTTGGACAGAATCTGTGCATTCTCTTAGGTTTACAATTCCCAGAAAGTCTTTCTACCGGCAGTGGAATGTCCTCTTCCCTGTGAACTTTTAAAAGTCTCTTTTCACGTGGACAGGCAGAGAAAAGCATCAGAGAATAAGACATGCAGACTACTGGGGTGATTTCTCTCTCCTGGGGATGTTTAATAAAACTTCTCTATGTGAAAACCCCATGCTGTGACTCTCAAAGTAAATCTTTACTTGGGGAATGCAAGCACCTGAAGCTCCAGTAATGTAGGGATACATCACAAGTTAACTTGGACTATTGGGCAGGGTCCCCTCCACTGTACAGAAGAAATCAAACTAAGTCTGTTGGCCTCATGTCAATTCTGACTGATTCGCCTCCCATGTGCCCTAGCGTACATCTTGCTCCATAGACTTTAATTGGTTTTTGTCTTTCTGGTGGCCAATCACCAGATTTTCTTCCACATTACCACCAGATAATGTGGTAGGGGAAAAGAGAGGGTGATTCTGACAGAAAAACTGATTTACATTCCTCCTTTTTAAGGGAAAATGTCAATTCCCCTACTCTGAGACTTGAGGCTTTTGTTTGCATATGACACTTGATTTGAGTAGGCAAATCACCTTTACTGCTGGTGTGGGTTTCATACGTTCCATGTAGCTAGTCTTAGCCTCCCCCCACTCCTTACTGTACACATCTCTCACCTATAAATCCTTATTGGGCATTTACTGCATGCTTACACTGGGCTACAAACCTATCTGAGCTCCCTTACTTAACCCTCTAGCAAGTCAGTGAAATAGGTACAATTTTTTTTTCTATTTTATAATGAAGGAGTCAAAGCTCAGAGAACACCAAGTATACAGTCATATTAGGATAAGAGCAGAATGTTTTGAGAATGGCAAAAAATGTACAAATTTGCATGACACAAATGTATGGATTGTGATAAAAGTTGTATGAATCCCCTATAAAATAATTTAAAAATAAAATTAAAGAAGAAAATGCATCCTGCATATCACCTATTTACATTATGATTCATGACAGCAAAATTACAGTTATGAAGTAGCAATGAAAATAATTTTTTGGTTAGAGATCACTACAACTTGAGGAACTGTATTCAAGGGTCTTGGCATTAGAAAAGTTGAGAACCACTGTTTTAAATGTTTTTTGAGTTTAGGGAACAAAAAGAAATCTAACAGGCAATCATTGGGGCTTGAGGGTAGCTGAGGTAAGATGCCCCTCCTCTCCCCAAATTCTCATAGAACAGCCCTCAGTACCCTTAAGGAATGAACATGTCATGTTGGAAAAATATTCCTTGGTGCAAACTTTCTTGGTCTTTTTCTCCCATTTTCTTAGAACGTCCTCTTAATAAGCACCCATGATTATTCAATGTTTTTTGAGAAAACCCTATTTAGATTAAACCTTTAAAATCCTAAAACAATAATAACCCCCACCATCCAAGTTCTGCCTTGATTTTAACTGACCTTTGTAGGAAACTGTTTTGATTGGATCTTTTTTGAAGTCACTCTAGTGTGAATAAGACACACACATAAAAAACTGCCATCAATTCACTTCCAAGTCCTAGTGAGCCTATAGACAGGCTAGAACTTCCCCATGACTTTCCAAGACTGCAGCTCTCCTTGTCTTTTCCCCATGGAATGGCTGCTGGTTTCAAACTGCTGACCTTGCAGTTAGCAGCCCAATGCAAAACCAATATATTACCACACCTCTAGAATGAGACAAAGACAAATGTATTGCCAAGAAAACATCTACAGCCCTTCCTTGATCATAGTGAATATTACTGTTACTACCATTTTATTCTTATTTTATACCAGACACTGCACCAAACTCATTTATTTTCACAACTACCTAATAAGTTGTCAAATAATATGTATGCCATCAGAGTTGAAAAAAGACAAGGGTAAGTTTATTACTTGCCAGGTATCTAAAAGTCCCAATGTGGATGAAAGAAGTTTAGCTGAGTCTCCTGTGCAGAATTAAAAGTCTTATGTGATAGGATAAAGAGAAATAAGTTCAGTACAAAGGCAAGAATCTGAGGTTCATTCTCTGATTGGCCTGTGAGCTGCGTTTAAATTAGTACTTTTTATTGCACCAGTGTAGGTAAAAAGTCATGACTCAAGTCTCAGTTGGTCCAGAGAGATGTGACAGGTAAATTTGTATATATACCACTTTGGACTTGGCATCCATTTTCAACAGTTTGCATTTTATCTTCATTTTACAAATAGAGAGTCAAAGACTCAGACACTAAATCACTTTCCCATGTCCTCGTCATTTGTAGGAGGAGTAAAGAACCATGATAGCGGCTCCATGGTCCTGAGACTAGAGAACTCCCTGGTGCCCAGCTACCACTAGCAACTGCTCCGACAGGGATCAAATGAGAAGATTTCGAATAGCATGGGATAAACATATAGAACAAAACTCTAACTCATGAAAGAGACCAGACTGCTAGTTGGGGAGATATTTCAGTTCTTGCACTAATGTGGCTCAATTTTCAGTCAAATGCTAGCTAGGTCCACAAAGGGAATCTTCTAAGGTCTGAACACAACACTCCTGATGCATGCCCACCTTATAAAAATTAATCATTTGAGATCAAGGTGGTAGCACTTATCCACAAAGTTCAGAAAGATTATGAAAGAAGAAGGAATGGAAACAGGAAGCTTAGAGAGGAGGTAGATTAGGTGATGTTTTATTGAGAGGTTTGCAATGAATGAGATGAAACAGAATATTAATGAATCATGGAATGTAAAACTGATGAGCCTCTCCATATACTGTCACCCAATTGATAGTGAAAAGTTTACATTTTCTTTTTCTTAAAATCATTTTATTGGGGGCTCATACAACTCTTATCATAATCCAAACATCCATCCATTACATGTCGAGCACATTTGTACATTTGTTGCCCTCATCATTCTTAAAACATTTGCTTTCTACTTAAGCCCTTGGTATCAGTTCCTCGTTCCCCCCACTCCCTATGCCTCTCTCCCTCATGAGCCCTTGATAATTTATAAATTATTATTTATGTCATATCTTGCACTGTCCAATCTTTCCCTCCCCCCACTTCCCTGTTTTGGGATTATAAGGATCTATGGACAAAAAAGTTTACATTTTCTCTGGCTTCTCAAACAAGGGACTAGTAGCAAGAGGAAAAGAACAATATGGTTCTCTGCCATGGAGATGTTGATGCCATAGTCTTTCTCTACTGTGAAATTGTAAGTTGGACTCAGTAGTAATAGTAATTATTCATGAAGACACAGCCATTTGGAGCTGACAATGGAAATCCACAACTATTATTGCATTCAATCTCAGAGCAGTACTTTGGCATCATTTTTAGAAAAGAAAATATGCTCAGGAGCTGAAGAAATATGCCTGATGCCACTCAGAAAATGGTAGATCTAGAAAATAGTTTCCAAGTCCCACGATCCATATTGCCCCTCTTCCCAGACAGTCTTTTAATCCCCATGCATTTATGTTATAAACCAGACTGTGAGCCTAAAATTCCCAGTTGAATGTGCTATACAAAGATATGTTGTTCAGGTCAAGAATTCAATACATATTAAAATTTTTTCTGCCCAACATTAGTGAATTCCAGACCTTCACTAGTGTCTAATGGTCTAGAGGTGATAGGGAGTAGTGAGCTAGGGGCTGACACAGTCCCAGTTACTTGGTCTTACTAGAAGGGAGATAAAAATCTTTCCTATTCTCCCTTACCCTTGCCTTCCCTCCCTCCCCCCATCCCCAAGACCCAAATACAGTGCTGCCTTTCTCCCTATGGATCATAACGAGCTATGGATATCCTTGAGAAGAATGGGAATTCCAGAAAACTTTGTTGTGCTCATGTAAGTGGACTAGAGTTCATCATTAAAATAGAACAAGTGAATACCGAGTGGCTTAAAATCAGGAAAGATGTGCTCATTGTTGTATCCCTTTCATATTTATTAAATCTGTACCCTGAGAAAATAATGAGAAAATGTGGACTTTATGAAAAGAACAAGGAATCAGAATTGAAGAGAGACTTATTAACAACCTGTAACACACTGACACTACCTTGCTAGTTAAGAGTGATGAGGACTTGGTGCACTTGCTGATGGAGTTTACAGATTATAGCCTTCACTTCAGGTTACAGCTCAATGTAAAGAAAACCAAATTATTCACAATTGGATCAATAGATAACAAACTGATAAACAGAAGAGAAATATTGAATTTGTCAAGAATTCCATCTTATTGGCAGTGGGGAAAGAGGCATTAACCCATCCACGGGGAGGATATTGTTTATGTCTCCACAAGAAAGGGAGAAAAAGACCAGACTTCATTCCAGTTCTCCAAGTCTTGAAAGCAACACACTGGAGTAGTGCATTAACAGAGAGGACTGCTGGCGCAGCCTCAATTTGAGCTATGTTGACCCCCTTTCTAGAACAGTGTGCTACAGAGGATGGCACTGAAGGTATAGGCTGAGGAGAGTAGCCAGTCTATCCTGTGCACAGGGGAGCAAACTAAGAGGGAGGGAGGGAGGGAGAGAGAGAGAGAGAGAGAGACAATTTTATCCTGGCCCACTAAGTCTCAAGGACAATACTCCTGCTCAGAGCAGCCAGTGCACAGAGAGGCCCATAGTGCCAACTTCAACATGAGACACCACATTCCCTCACTGGGCCATAGTGTTATGGGGCGAAACACTGGAGACACAGTGTGGGATATGTGCCTGGTCTGACCTCCACCCACCCACTACCACCAACACAACAGGGCAAATCTCGAAAGCAGCATGACAGAGCAGCAAGGGTAGCAAAGTCATGAAGTACCAGAGGAAGCCCCAGAATAGGCTTCTGACTCAGGGGGCAGTACTTAGCCCGTCATCAGATCTGGTTGGAAGACATTCATAAAAGTCAGCAGATAGACCAGAAACTATGCTTTTTAACTTTTAATATTAATTATTTTATTTTAAAATTTTATATCTATATCTATCTATCTATATATATGTGTGTGTATATATATATATGATAGGCAGAATAAACAATCCCAAGGAGAAAAAAATGGGACCAATGGTTTGGGGGGTGGGAGGTGGGGGGTGGGTGGCATGAGAGAGGAGGAACCAGGGAAAAGGGAGTGGAGAGCCAGCAAACCTAGGGACAGGGGAATAACAAGGGATCTAAAAAAGATGGTGAGGATGATGTGGAATGTCTGATGGTGTTTGATCAATTGTAACGTAGCTAAGAGGAATTACTGAGACCCAACAGAAGGGTGAACATGATAATGGTGCAAGAGGAAAGTAAAAGAAAATAGAGGAAGTGTAGGAACTAACACTGAGAGAAATTTGATGAAAATGATATTCTCTAACCTATGACAGGGAATCTGGAAAGTTAATATTCCTCAGTAGGAAAGACAGCACTTTGGTAAATTAGAGATAAAGTCCAAGCACATCATCCTGCTATAAACGTCATTACCACACATTTATATGTGTGTTATTCTACACATTCCCTAACAGCTATGCTGCCTTAAAGTGAACACATGGTTGGTTCTCTCCCTGTAGAAGCAAACATTCTGTGATTATCTCCTTCCACCTAGGTACCCATTCCTCCGCATTGTCTCCCTCCAATGCAGGTATTAGGTTACCTCACTGGTGAGCTCAGTGATTACCACCCACTTTGTGACATATGGAACTCCTGAATATGCATGACTAATGGCTATGCATAAAAGCCCCATGACAATAAAGGTTCCCTCCTTCTCCTCCCTCTTCCTTTTTCTTCCTCCTGTGCTCTGCTCTGCGAGGATCTGGCTGCTAAGATCATGGCCATCCAGGAGGTGAGCATGCTACCATAAAATGTGTCTGACTCTTATTTTACTCTCTCCTCTCTCTCTTATTCTCTATGACTTTACTATAATCTTTATATATTACCACCTGGCAATTGCTCCTGTGAACCCATGATGTTGTCAGGGTTTGGTTTACCCTGACAGAGGAAGGAACTAGGAGGCAAAAGCTACATATAGAGGTATAAATATATTCATGTACATATGTGAATATATTAAAATATGATAGGGGTATTAACCCATGCACATATATTTATATGCTAAAGTATTAAGGTAGAAGATGGACTTTGGGCTCTTCTTAAGTCTTCACAATTCATGAATTGTGGTGGTGACAAAGAATACCCGAAGTACTGTGCATTGCCTAAAGAACAAACCATTCTGTCTAGGAAAATGTACAACCAAAAGACTCCTTAGAAGGAAGACTATTGAGGCTTTGTCTTGGGTTTTCAGGAGAGATGAACTCCTGAGAAAGGACAGCAAACTTGGCAAAGCAGAAGAGCAGCCATCAAGGAGGAAGGTCCTAGAAGAGATGGCTGGCACAGCGGCTGCGACAATGGGCTCAAACTTAAGGATATGTGAGGATAACACAGGACTGGGTAGTGCTTTGTTCTGCTTTCATTGTGAGTTGGAACCAAGTCAACAATCCCTGACAATAGCAAGTCCTTATGAAAACCTCGTGGGTTCCTGTAAGTCACAGACGTGGAGCCCACTTAATACCAGCAGCTAAAAACCAACTGCCTGCCCTCAAGTCACTGGTTACACATAGTCACCCCCTACGAGTTTATGAGATTATAATTGTTTACAGGAGTAGAAAATCCAGTCTTGCTCCTGCGGAGCTGCTGCTAGTTTTGAATTGTTGACCATGTGACTGCACTCCCAATGCACAACCACTACACACAAAGACTCCTAAAACTGGTACCAGTTACCATCAAATCAGTTCTGATTTGTGTGTGAGGAATGTGTCAGGTGCTCATTTTCAGAAAGATGTCATTAGGCTATCAAAGATGCTTCTGGGTGGGACTGAGTTCCAGTGGCATAGTGGTTGTGTGCAGGACTGCGACCCACTGGGATGGAGGTTCAATTCCAGCAGCAGCTCCACAGAAACAAAGGCTTGGCCTCCTACTCCCACCACCAGAGGGCAGTGATGCACCCCCCCAAAAAGCAAACAAAACAACAAAACAAAAAAGAAGATGTTTCTGGGTGGACTAGAATCACCGACCTTTCCATCAGTAACCAAATACGCCAACCATTTGCACCAGCTAGAGGAGCCCAGCTAGCATTTGAGAATTGGGGTAAGAAACCTCATGGATCATCTCATACTAAAATTTACCTATGTGATCATAGGAAAATCACCTAACTTCTATGGTTCAATTTTCTCATTTGTAAAACTAGCAGCGGAGAAGTGAGAATAGAGAAATAGTATTAATATTTACAGAGAAGCAGCATCCCACTGCCCCTGAGTTGTTTCTTACACACTAAGCCTATAAAGAGCAGGGCGGAGCTGTCTGTGCCTTGGGGTTTCTGAGACCATACAGTTTCCCAGGTGCAGAGAGCCACATCCTTCTCTCACAGAGGGACTGGTGTGTTGGAACCAACCACCTGAGGCTAGTCATCCTTTTCTAGGCCACAAGGTTGCCTTTGATGAGCAATATAGCTAGAGATAAAGAGTGTGGGTTCTTCGGTCTGACTGCCAGGATCCAAATCTCACTCCTTCTAGCTATGAAACCTGGACTGTTGTTTTAGATGCCGTTGAGTCAGTTCTGATTCATGGTGACACCGTGAACAGCAGAACCAAACCCTGCTCAGTATTGCACCATTCTCATGTTGTTCTTACCTTGAGTCCATTGGAGCAGCCAGTCTATCTTGTCATTGGTCCTCCCCTTTTCTGCTGTTCTTCTACCTTACCAAGCACTAGGTCCTTCTCCAGGGACTGGTCTCTCCTGAGAACGCATCCAAAGTACATGAGATGATGTCTTGCTCTCCTTGTCTCTAAGGAGCATTCTGCCTGTACTTTTTCCAGTCCAGATGTGTTGGTTCTTTTGGCAGTCCATAGTATTTTCAGTATTCTTAGGCAGTACCATAATTCAAATGCATCAGTTCTTTTTTGATCTTCCTTATTCCAAGTTCAACTTCCACATGCATGTGAGATGATTGAAAATACCATGGCTTGGGTCAGGCTCACCTTAGAAGTGGAAATACTTTCTTTTCATTTATGACTCTTTGTCCTGAATTGGCCAAGTCATGAGGGATACCGAGCTAAGCAAAAGTATTCAGAGAATGTGTCCAGCCAGACGAAGCCGGAGGCAAAGGCAAGTTAGTCAACAAGTGACTATGAAATGTCAGGTATCTTGCTGAGGGTGTATTTTCTTTTTTCTTTCCCCAATCCATTAATTATTGTAACTATATGTAAAACACATTATTTTTTGCCTACAGTAAACAGAAGAAAAAGAAAGAGCAGAGCAGAAATAATTGGGAAAAGAATTGAGAATAGAAGTTGGTTCTTTGAAAGGATTAATAAATTGACAAATGCCTGGTATATTTAACAAAGGGAATGAAAGAGAATATGCTGAACACATTAATTAGACTTGAAAGGGAGAATACAATGAAAGAATTAAGTGAAATTAAAAGAATCATAACATGATTCCATGAAGAATTTTATTCCAGCAAAATGAAACTATAAATGAATGGAGAAAATTTCTAGAAACATACCCTCCACCTATAGAAACATGAGTGAAGGTAGAAAATTCAAAGCAACCCATAACAAAAGAAGAAATCAAACAGGCTATTATTCTTATCATTTAAAAGCACTCTCAACAAAAGAAGTCCTGAATGAGACAGCTTCACTAGAGAATCTGCCTGTCAGAAAAGAGCTAACATTAATTAACTCAACTATCCACCACTTAAAACAGAATGGAATACTACTGAAGATGTTCTAGAAAGCAAGCATAATCCCAATATTAAAGATACCCCAGAGATGTAAAAATTCTCCACAAATCCCTACAACATCATTCCCCCCCAAAAGAAAAACACTCCCCCCAAACAAGGGGGATTCATATCTGGTATGCAATGGCTCAATATTATGAAAATGATTACTGTAAGCCACCACAAAAATAAAATATGCACTGGTCATATCAATAAGTCAGTGTATGAAAAGTATTTGTAAAAATTCAATGCTCATTCCTGATAAAAATGATCATAAAATAGAAAAAGAAGGTAAATCCCTCTACATAATTTATGGAATATATGCAAAATAAATGGCCAATATTATTCTCAATGGAGAGCAACTGAAATAATTCTTTTTTATATGGGGACAAGACAAGGATTTTCTTTATGTTATAAGACTTAGCCTGAGCAATAAGAAAGGGAAATTAAAATTATCCACATTGGTAAAGATGCAGTAGTACTATGCTTTTTTGCAGATGCAAGAGCCAAAGACTCAACAGGACAATTATTGAATTAATTGGATTTAGCTGAGTGACCTACACACAAATATATGTGATATTCTCATGCACTAACAAAGAACACCTTGAAAAGAAAATAAGAAAAGCAATACCACTGATAGCAGTCACCAAAAGATGAGATACTAATAAACTTAGGTAGAACTACAAAAGACTTACACAAAGAAAACTCCAGCAAGAACTCAAAAGAAGCTTCCATAAGTGAAAGAGCACACCATGCTTGAGTGGCAGAAGATTTGACTTTGTGAAATGGTCAATACTGACCTAAGGAATCTTAGTATAATGCAATGCAGACTCACATTTCATCAGCTTTCTTTCGAGATGAGAAATCTAATCACCAACTTTATAAATATAAAAAGAGACTCCCAAATAAGCAAAGCACTACTAAAAACAAGAAAGAAGGAGACCCCACACTTTTTTTTTTTTAATCTTAAAGTCTATTCTAAAGTCCCAGTGGTCAAGTCAGCTTAGGTCTGGTACAAAGACAGACACAGAGACCAATGAAACAGAACTGGATCCCTGAAGCAAATCCACCAATCAAAGGACAGCTGCTCTTTAAAGCCAACATCTTGGGAATGGGAAATGAGGACCTGGTGGTGGTGTAGTGATTGCATATGGGACTGCTATCAGCAAGATGGGCAGTCCGACAACACCAGCCACTCTGGTGTTTCTGGAGAAAGATGAGACCTTATGTTCCTGTAAACAGTTAAAGTCTTGGAAACCCACAGGGGCAGTTCTACCCTACGCCATAGAGTTGCTACGGGGTCCGCATTGGCTCAATGGCAGTGTGAGTAAACAAATGGTGCTGGCAAAACTGAGTATTTGTAGAAAGATGAAACATACTTATATTTCATACCATAAATAAAAATTAACTCAAGGTGGATGAAAGGTCTTAATGCAAAAATTCAAACTCTAAAGATTATTAAAAAAATAGAAACATATATTATTGTTAGGTCCCATTTAGCTAATTCAAACTCATAGAGACCCCGTGTACAACAATATGAAACACTGCCCAGGGTCCTGACCCTCTTTACAAGTGTTCTTATATGTGAGTCCATTCATATTTTTAGCTGTAGTTCTACTTTACTTTGATGTCCTTCTCCCCGCACTGATCTCTCATGTTAACACATCCAAAGCACATGAAACAAAGTCTCACCAGCCTTGCCTCCAAGGTCCTTTCTGATTGTCCTTCTTCCAAGAGAGATTTGTTTATTCTTTTGGCAGTCCATGTTACTTCCAAATGCATCGATTCTTCTTTGGTCTTTCTTATTCAATGTCCAACTTCCTAAGTCGAGGAATTCTGAAGAAAAGGGTGTGGAATTCTGAAGAAAAGATTATCAACCTTGGAAAACCTAATAGGCAGTTCTACTGTGTCCTGTTGGATCATCTTGAGTCTGAATCTTCTGGAAGTCAGTGGGTTTGGGGTTTCTTTCATTCATGGAAGGAGAAGACACTTAGCCTGCTGTGCTGTAGGAATGGCCCAGAGGTCTATTTCTCCCATGGAGAATGTGCAAAATAAGGACCCAGGTGGGTTGACCCCTGAGATTCCCAAGGATTCCCAGCAGGCTCTTCATAAGGACCTCCATACAAATCTCCAGGACAGAATCTCTCCACACAGCTGCTCCTGTTCCTCCAGAGGACTCACTTCATTCAAGCCAGTTATGATTCACAAATGGGAACTTAGGAATGCTAATGATCCTGACTGGGCCTGCTAATTACTCCATAATCAACTGCTAATAGGCCTGAGCTGCCAGCCTGGTCACTGATCTGGCTTCAGTTGCCAAAGGTTAAAGGGAAACTGGTTGTTTAAGTGTCATTGGTCTTAAAATAGGAGGAGACCCTTAGCTGGGTAAAAACACCTTCTTTTAATATTTCTAACTCTGCCTCTGTGTCTTGGTGTTCTGGCCTGGTCAGGAAGTACCAGGAGGGAAGCAAAGGTATTCAGAAAATGTGTGCAGCCAGACAAAGCTAGAGACAAAGGGTAGTCAGTCAACAAATGATTATGAAATGACAGACAGCCTGCTGAGAGGGCTCTTTGTTTTGAATGTTGTTGATTATTCTAACCACATATAAAGCACAATGGCTTCCCATTTATTAATTTTCATATGTATTATTTAATTACTTCAATTATATTATATCTACTCTTCCTTATTTGTTATATGATCTTTTGCATATACAACTATGTATGTGTATGTATATGTATGTATGTATGTATATATATATGAGGTGTAAGATAGGAGCAATGCTGGCTGTGAGGGTTAAGGTTATGTATCAACTTGACTGACCATGATTATCAGGGATTTAACAGTCACGCATTATTGGTAAGTACTCTACAGTTTGTTCTGACCCATAGTTACCTTATGTACAACAGAACTAAACACTGCCTGGTTCTGTGTAATCCTCACAATTATATTTGAGTCCATTGCTGCCACCACCATGACAATTTATCTCATTGATGGTCTTTCTCTGTTTTTGCTGATCCATCATTTTACCAAGCATGATACATTTTCACAGGGACTGACCTTTCCTGATGACATGTCCAAAGTACGTAAGGTAAAGTTTCACCACCCTTGTTTTTAAGGAACATCCTGGCTCTTCTTCTTTCGGGATAGATGTGTTTGTTCTTCTGACAGTCTATAGTCTCTCGATACTCTTCAACAGAATCATTCAAAAGCATCAATTCTTCTCTGATTTCCTTTTTGTAATGGTGTTAATTGGGCATTTATGTAATGATACAATTTGCTAGTTAAGTAATGTAACTGGACTAACCCCCCCCCCAAAAAAAACACGCAAATGTAGGGCCAATGAGTTAATGCTGACTCGTATTGACCCGAAGGGACCCTATAGGACACAGGAGATTTGTCCCTGTGAATTTCTGAGACTGTAACTCTTTACAGGAAGTCTCCCGAGAAAAGAGGAATGGCTTGTGTTTTCAAACTGCTCAGTTTGCAGATAGTAGTCTGGCCATGTATAACCACTACACCACCAGGAATCCTAAGTAAGAATGTGTCAAGTAATATCTTTGCATAATATCTATTTTCATATAACAACCTAGTCTTAGGAACTTTGCAATATCAATTATCATATTGTGCAATCATCACCAATATCCATTGCCACCTTTTCCATCACCATAAACAGAAACTCAACACTTTCCAAATAATACCCCAGCCCCCTACTTCCTCCCTCAGCTGGTAACCACTAATAGACTTTGGTCTCAACTCTAGTGGTATGGTGGGCTAAGTGTTGGAATGCTAAGCACAAGGTTGATGCTTCAAGCCCACCTTCTTTTCATTGGGAGAAAGATGAGGCTGACTGCTCCCATAAAAATGTATCATCTCAGAAACACAATGAAGCAGTTCTGTCCTGTAGACTTGCTAGGAGTCAGAATGAACTCAATGGCAGTAGGTTATGTTATGGGTAGGTGTTTTAGTCCAGGTAGACTGGAGAAACAAAATTCATAAACACACATATACATATAAGGAAAACACATATGCATATTTATATACAAGAGCAATTGAACATGGAGAAAACATCCCAGTCTAGTCCATGGTAATACATTCGGTATTAGCCCCTATGTCTGATACCAATCTCTAAGTCCTCTTCAGACTATGAAGCACTTGCAATAACACTAGAACAATCACAAGACAGTGGGTGCAGAATCTTGTGTGTCCAGTGGTGGTGGAAGCACCTCAGCACTGGCAGGGGTCTCCTCGTGTGTCCTCTAGTTTCCAGGACTCGGGGTCTATCAGCATGCTGCCCATGTATCTTGTCAGTAGAGCATCTCCAAGGGACTGACTCAGATAGTGTGTCTGCCTCCAAGAAGGAATTACCACCTTTCCCAGAATTCTCAGGAGAAGGCCATACCCACACAGAGATCTCATTGACTGTCTCCAGATTGACAGGCTAGACGCCACTCCTACACTCTTAACCCTCAAATTGACACCAGATGAGGTGACTGCCACAGCATGTGTGTCAATCATTCTCACTGAGAGTCTTGTTTTACACTGAGGTTATCAGACGAGAGGTCTTTCTCCCTCTTCCCCTCAATTACTCTGTCCTACCACGGTAATCCCCTCACAGTTTCTTGAACTCACCAGACTCTGTCCCATCCTATGCCCTGGGTAGTTGTTGCCTCTTTAGTAGGCAAAGTTCTTCTCCAACTTTAGTTATTTTTCATCCTTAGGGAATGAGACTAAACATAACCTTTACTTCTAAATGAATACTCATATCATGTTACTTACCATATATTTTATCCTTTAAATCACTTAGTTATTCTCTATCATATTGATTATATATTTAGCTTTCTAAGGGCAAGAAGCTTATCTTTTTTTGTTGTCTCTTCTGTTGCCAATATGAAACAGTGGGTCGTCCACCCTTAGATTATTATTGAAGCAATATGCAGGTCTTGTTGTACTCCCCATGTTAATGACTTCGTGCTGCATGCTGAACCTCGGGCATTTTGAAGTCTTGGGGGACAGGGTCCACATCTTGTAGACTTTGCACTGTGGTAGGCAAAGTATAAACAGTGATGAAACTTTATTGCATCGTCATTAACAATGATGGACTTTATGTGTATACTCTGTTCTTTCTAGGCTGTCTAGATCATTGGATGCATTTTCAATTGTTTTCTTTTGAATTGGTGGTAACCACTTTGACCATAGAAAGAAAATAGGGAAACTATTATTGTCATTATGTATTATTATGTCATTAGGCATGACAGTGGTGTCAGAAAGTGCATAAGAGAATAAACTACAGACTGCCTGGGTTTGGAATTCATCTCCCCCCCCCCAATAGCACTCATGTTACCTTGGTCACTGTTCTTATTCTCATTGTGTTTCATTTTCTTCCACTCTAAATGATAATAATAATAATGCCTTCCATATAGTTCCTGGAAGTTTACTAAAATGTTCATAGGAAGTTTCATAACTCACACTAAGACAAGTGCTGAACATTGTGTGTGGAGATCTAAGGAGTCACCAAATGTTAGTGCCTACCTCTCAATTCAATTTTACTTACAATTTGACTAGTTGCTCCCCATATCTTCTTTCAGCCCTTTTGAAACTAGAGTGCATTATATTGTACCTCATGAGTAGCTTTGTTTTCTACATCAACATCACTCACATCTTAGTCGAAGACATCCTTTTGGTTCACCTTGTCCCCAAATATGAGAGCGATCCTTTTGTATTAATTTCAGAGTTTAGGAACATCCCATGTAGCTTTCAAAGCCTGTGCCTTAGTGTTATGCTACTTTTAATGCTGTTCATAGACCTGGGGACATATAGGAGGCTCAGGAGCTGTTACCTAATTTTGCCCCAAACAATGTGGCACATAATTCTCTGTTGATATCTTTTCTTTCAGTTGCAGAGCACACACTTCTCTGTAGATCATTTTGCACAACAGATATATGAACTGAACATATGTTTGACTGAGTATAGCTGAGACTTTTATCTATCAAAATCCCTTCTTTCCTTCCATTATGACTAGAACTCCATCCTTATCTCCAGATTATGGCTGGGTATTTGGCTGCCTAAATAGTGATTACATTTTTTACTTGCCTTGTAACTATGTGTGGATTGGGGGTTAAGTTGTGGCCAATAAGAAGTGATCTATGAAGTTTGAAATCATTTCCTTTAAAGGAAGTAGTTTCCCCTTATTTTCCTACTTCCTACTATTTCCCAAGTACTGGACTCTAGGGGGCTTATTAAATGAGAAGCATACACCAACCTTACGGCAGGACACAAAGTCTGGTCTTCTGGAATACAGTCAGCATATGCCTCTGAGACACCTACCAGTTTATATTTTCACATAGGAGAGAAATACATCTTCTGCTTTGTTTAAGTCACTGATATTTGTCTTATTGAAGTAGTTGAAACCATGCTTTAAAGTAGTCCCTGCTTTGATAGGCCACTGAAATCCTGGTCGTATACTGATTAAATACACTAGCCTGTGAGCTGAAGAGTTGGCATTCAAAGCCATCAGCAGTGCTGAGGGAGACAAAACCTGGACTCACTGCTCCCACACACAGTCACACTCCTGGAAACCCACAGGGGTCGCTCAGAGTCAGCATTGACTCACTGGCAGTGAGATGTTAGGTGAGGGAGAAAGACAAGGCTCCTTTTCTCCTGTCATGTGTTATCGTCTCAGAAACCCACAGGAGGCAGTTATAGGGTTCCTGTGCATCTACATCCACTCCATGGCAGTGAGTTTACTTGTGTGTTTAGTTAGTTAGTTAGTTGGTTGGTGGGTTTTGATAGGTGAAATCAGGCACCTAAGAAAATACCATGAAAGCCTGGTGGAACCATAATTTCACCTTTCTTTACAGCCTATCTCTTAACTACTTTACTATCATTCCTCTCTTCTCGCTTGCTGACCGCACCCTGGTCCTCATTCCTGCTTTGTAGCTGATATGTAGATCATTTATATCTGGTGCTTAGGTCTTGTCCTTTCCTATACAATTTTGGCTCAACCTAAACCATTGGCCTCAGAAATTCCAAGGTCCCAGACAAGGACTCTATGTCTCCAGACCCGTGTCCCTGTGGACATCCTGTGACCTGGCCCTGGAGGGAGCAGGAATGTGGCCTTCCTGGAGTTAGACCATGTTAGCATGTCTTTAGATCCAGAGGAGCAGACAGCACTGCAGGCCCTGCCTCTCTTCTCCCAGATATGTACACATGTCTTTGAAAGCATGTGTATAGGCAGAATTCCACCTCTACAGCACACTGGCTGCTACATCATAGGTGATTCCCTTTTGCAACAAAGTAGCCAGCAAGCAATTCATTTCAACACCTTTGTAAATGGAAACTGATACCTAAAGGATTCAAACATCTTTCCCATGGATCAGAGTTTCCAGAGATGCCTCAATATCACTGACCCTAATAGCTTTTCACACTGATTTGTTTCCCAGTCTTTCTAAACCTACCTTGGGATTTCTCTCAAACACTATTGAAAAAGCCCATCCTGCAGATGGGAGATCATTTACAGACTGGCAGGACTTTAGTATCATCAGGATTGAGCTGTATTGAGAGGCTAATATTTACCTTCTGTGATGCTCAGAAACCTATGAAACATTCACTTATAAATGAAGTATTGAAAAGCATGAATTGAAGCTCTGAGAAGACCAAACACCAGAGGCAGTCTGAAAGTGTGGAAAGAATCTTGGTCTAGAAGCCTGAAGACATAAGTTGAAGTCCTAGTTCCAGTACTAACTGGGTTGATTTTTGACAAATGATCCCCTTTACCATGCTTCCCTCTGCTATAAAAATTGGAAAGCAGAATAAACTGGATCATGTCTACTCAAATGTTAACGTGTACATAAGTCCCCTGGGGATTTGTTAAACTGTGCATGCTGAATCAGCAGGTCTTGAGTGGTACTGAGATTCTGCATGTCCCACAAACTCACAGATAAAGTTGATGTTCCTGGTCTGTGGATGTCACTTTGAGTAGCAATGATCCTTGGATAATTTTAAAAGTTACCACCAGGACCTAGAATCTACATTCCTCACACTTATTTTTATAGCAAGAATAACCCCTCTTGTGGCTTTAATATATATTTATAAATGCATGTGCTAGATTGCAGGTAACATAAATGGTTAAAATGGAAACAACGCAGAAATTGAAATTAGAGCGTAGGGGTGTCAGCAATAGCATTCCAAGCGAAAGCTATGGCTGTCACATATTTAACAGGATTGCCCAAGTAAAAGCCCACGGTGCTCAACTGTATCAGGCTTATTCAGAAAACCTCCAGGACAGTCTTTGAAAGGATCTAAAGTTTTTCCTGTTATTCAAACTCACTTTAACACTCAGTGTAGCAGATGACAAGATCGTGAGCTCAGACATATCAAATGGTAGATTGGTGCTCTTTTGGTTGAATTTTCAGCTTGAGATTTAGAGTTTATAATGACTTCATAAAGAGATGTTCCCAGGACTAATGAAGGCAAAACGAAAACCCAAAGGTTCTAGAAATTTCACCACTTGGAGCTTTCCAAATAGGGGTTCTCTCTTTCTTATTTTCTTTGTGGGTAAAGTATCTGGATATGTGGGGGAAAGTTTGGCACATTTTCCTTGGAAAATGCCTTATGACATCAAAGAATGACCTAGAAGAACCTAGAAAAGCAACAGATTTCAAGTAGTAAGACTTGATTTCAAGTAGACTCACTCTACTTCCTCATGGCAAACCCTTGCACAATGGAATGAAAAGCATTCTGGTCCTGCTTTATTCCCGCAATTGCTTGTCGGTAAGAGCATTGTGACCATAGAGTTTTCCTGGACTGATTTTCAGAAGTAAATTTCAAGGCCTTTCTTCCTAGTTCATCTGAGTCTGCAGACCCTGCTGAAACCTGTTCAATGTCATAGCAACAAACAAGCCTCCACTGACAAACCATAGGAGTAATCCTTCTACCTAAATCATTAATGCCTGGATATCTATGGCAAAAATCTTCAAACCTAGAGCACCCCGACGTAATGGAGTTGTCATGTTTTGCTACCATCACGTGAAGATAAGCAGGACAGAGGCAAGCTACTATTTGCAACAAGTTCCTAAGAAAACACTCCTCGATTGCCCTTAGGATGAAATTATTGGTAAGTGCCATACAATAGGTTTAGACTCATCGTGACCCTATGTACAACAGAACAAAATACTGTCTGGTCTTGCACACCCTCACAATGGTTCTTTTACTTGAATCCATTGTTACATCCACTGTGCCATGGTTTTTTCCTCTTTTTTTTCTGACTTTATCAAACATGATGTCCTTCTCCAGGGCCTGGTCTCTCCTGAAAACACATACAATATACTTGAGAAAAGTCTTAGAATCCTTGCCTCTCAGGAGCATTCCTCCAAGACTGAGTTGTTGGCTCTTTGGCAGCTGATAGCATTTTCAATATTCTTTGCCAGCGCCATGATTAAACTGCATCAATTCTTCCTCATTCTTCCTTATTCATTATCCAACTTTGTATATACCTCTGATGCAATTGAAAAAAATCAGAGCTTGGGTTCCTCATGCTTGAGTCCTGTTAATCTTTAACACTTTAAAGAGGCCTTGTCCTGATTGACCCCATATGTATGCATTTCATCTCTTGACTGCCGCTTCCTTAAGCATTGCCTGTGGATACAAGCGAGACTAAATCTTTGACAGCTTTGATCTTTTTCTCTCTTCCATTTATGATGATATTACCTATTGGGCCAGTTGTGAGGATCCTGATTTTCTTTACATTGAATTGTAATCCATACTGAAGGTTGCAGGCGTTTATCTTCACCAGCAGTTATGTTGGCCTTCTCACTTTCAGTGAATAGAGTAGGGCTCTCTACACATTTCAGGTTGTTAATAAATCTTCCTCCAATCCTGGTGCCACATTATTCTTCACATAGTCCAAATTCTCTGTGTATTTGCTCAACATACAATTGCATTAGCATGGCGAGAGGATAAAGCCATTATGCATGTCTTTGTTGATATTAAACCATGCAGTATTTCCTTGTTCTGATGGAATAGCTGCTTCATGATTGATGTCCAAGTTCTACATGATCACAATGGATTGTTCTGGAATTCTCATTCTTCCCAAGACTAGTCATAGTTTGTTAGGGGAGGTGTGTCAAAATAATTTTATTGGAATATACTTCGGATATTATACAACTTAATCATTCTATTTTATTAAGAAGATTTGTGCAATTATCAGTACAATGAATTTCAGAAAATTTTATTCTCATATTCATGGTTGTTAATTCTCCATTTCCCCCCAAACTCCCCTGTCAAGCTCCTATCCATGCTGTCTCTATAGATCTATTTATCCTGGAATTCATATACAGAAAATTATTCAAAACAAAACACAATCATATAAAATCATACAGACAAGCAAACAAAAATCCAACAGCAATGACTTAGACAGAACAGAAAGAACTCAATCAAAGAGAAAACAGACGTGATAAAAACTAAAAAGCTAAAACAACAAAGTAGAATTTAAAGGATAGGGTACTACATTTTGACCTTGAGTTTACAATGCTCTCTGGATGATAGCAAGTTTAGAGGTTTTGTTTCTATCTAAATGTTTTGATGCACATCGTGAAGATCAACTTTACTGGGAGGAGACACCGCCTTCCAACCTGAGGGGCTCATCTTGCAGCACTGTAACAAGCCCTTTGCATGGTTAAGGAAAGCTTTCCAGTGGCCAAGTTTTCAGAGCTGGTTTGCCTGTTGCTTTTTCCTGATCTGCCTTCACCATGAAGCTCTGCTAAACCTTGTCCACCCTGAGTGACCCAGTCTTATAGCAAATCCACATCACCAACGTACAGACAAGTGACAGACAAGTGGTGAGAGAGACTGCTGGAAGAAGAAAAGACTTGGTGCTCCTGTCTGTTTCCTGTTCCCATCAGTGTCACGATGGCCTGCCTTTCTCACCTTGGTGAAAGCATTGCCATCCAGGGGAATCCACTTTGCAGATTTTCTAGTATTTAAAAAATCAGAACCATTGCACCCCCTCCGAGACATACCCCATAAGAGTTTAGGACTTTTCTTTCATAGAGCTCCTCATCCAAGCTCAGCGTCCCCAACACCAGTCTCACAGAGAGACAATTATTTTTAGTGGTCTCTTTCAAGCCTAAGGGACCCTTGCTTGGGGGACCTAAGTTTTAATCATTCGAACTTCTTTCTTTATTGCCCAGAACTAGGATTGGAAACTGCTTTTTGAGATGATTATCCTCTAGTACACCTTTTATGGTTGAATTCTTTAATACCTAGAACATAAGCCTTTAAAGAATCTCAGCAGTGGCGCAGTGGTAGAAGTGTTTGCTGAGGGCTTCATACCCAGCTGCTTTGTAGAAGAAAGACAAGGTCATCTGTTTCTGCACACATGTATAGCCTTGGAAACTCAATGGGGCAGTTCGGCTCTGTGCTCTAGGGTCCCTATAAGCTGCAATCCACTGAACAGCAATGAGCTGCTGTTTGGGTTTTGACAGTCTTTATAGAGTGACGCCCATGAAGACCAGAACTCACCGGTCCTGCTGTTTTTCTGGTCTTGCAGGTTTTCTGATGTTGACTCCATGCCATTCCTCACTTTGCCGTAACTGCTGTTTAGTGAAAGTGATGCTTTTTACTCTCATGAAGAGCAATAGTCTCAGAAACCCACTGGGTTCCTCTGTCCTTCAGCCTGTGGTGAGTTGGAGTCAGCTTGATGGCTGCCATTTGTTCCTGACAGGTTGTTGCTTTACACCGGTTCCAGTTTCCACATGTTTTATTATATTCTGTTCAAATGAATCATGATGCCTTTGCCCGCAAATGCACCCTGAACTGTTGTATCTGGCTAGGTTTTGGGGAAAAAATAGGGGGAAATTTGGGGGCAGAAAAGAATTAGAGAAACTCCCATTGTCCTTGATAAAGTCTTCTTGGAAAATGGTGGCATATTCCTGTGACCTCCATGATCCCCTTCCTTTATGTCAGAATTAATGGGATGTCTCTTCAAAGCTGGTTATTGTGTTCATCGTCACTGAGTTGACTCTAACCCACAACTCCCTTATGTATAGCAGAATGGAGTCAAACTCTGCCCGCCCTGTGCTGTCTTATGATTATTGGAATGTCTGAGTCCATTCTTGCAGCTCCTGGTACAAGCTATTTCATTGTGAGTGTCTCTCATTTTCTTTGGCCCTCTACTTGTCTAAACACAGTGTCCTTTTCTAGCCATTGGTCTTTCCCAAATAAGCAACTAAGACTCAGCATCCTTGATTCTAAGAAGCTTCTGGTTACATTTCTTCTAGGGCAGCTTTGCTCGTTCTTTTGGCAGTCCAAAATGGACTCAATATTCTTTGACAGCACCACAGTTGAAACACAGCTCTTTTTCTTTTTCCTTGATCCAAATTCCACATGCATATAAGGTCGTTGGGAGGATCATCACATGGGTCAGATGCACCGTGGGGATCATAGAAATACCTTTATGAAGATAATGTGACTTCCAGCTTGGGTCCTTTCTCTTGGGGAGAGTCAGTTGCTATGTTTCTAGAAAGTCTTATAGAGAGAAAGGTTCACAGGACTTGGGAATGAGGCCTAGCCAACAATTTCATGAGTAGGCTTGGCACTGAATTATACTCACCCTGGTTCCCTAGTCAGACACTCAGAGAAGATTGCAACCTCAGCTGACAGTTTGCAACCTACTGACAAACTTTCACTTAGAGGCATTTAACAACCATACACAGACTTCTGACCCCCAGAATGAAGATAATTAATGTCTGTAGTTTCCAGTCACTAAGTTTGGGGATAACTTCTTTACACAACAATGAATACCAAATAAAGTTCTGAGAAACCATGAGATAAAATGGACAGCTTTCTACTAGCTTTATTTCTTTAATTAGTGAATAGGAAAATTTGATATTAGAGACACTGAATAATAATTTAGCTTGTAATACCTGGATTTCTCCAAACCTTCATTTTTGTTTGTGAAATATGTGCTGATTGAGAAGTAGCTAGAAAATGGAGAAATGAACTATGTTTTTTTGCAAAACCATTTTATTGGGAGTTTGTACATATATCATATCATTCCATTATTCAATCACATCAAGCAGTGTTCTACAATTGCTGCCACAATAAGTTTTAAAACACTCTTTTCCTTCTTGAACTTCTTGACATGGACTCCTTTTATCCACTTCCTCACTTTCTACACCAGAGAACTTTATTCTATTTGCTGTCCCTATAGGTTATTCACGCCTGGGTTTCAAATACTGAAAAAAATCAAATACAACAAATATTCAAGAGTTTCACCCCTATGACAAAGCACATCTTTGGTAAACCCAAATATAGACAAACAAAAATGCTAAAATATTTACAGAAAATGTTAAATCAGATCAGACCTAAGGTATATCAGAAGGGGGATCAACTGACACATCAGGTTTATCAGCTTGATCTTCTGCAGTCATCTCTCTGACACATTGTTTGGTAGCCAGTTTCTTCTCATAGCCCTATTATGAATAGAGAGAAATCACTGCAGGCTTTTTTCCTATGTAGATCTCACAAATGTATCTTGGGTTCCCACTGTCATCCAATTTGCAAACCAAGGTCTCACAATTTAGGTTCTGATACTATTCCTTCCTTTGCTTTGGGGTTATATGATCTACAGTCCTTCTGTCATTGATGTTGACGTGCTTTTCTCATGTGAACTTAGTTGACATCTCACATAGATGCCTGCTTGTTTGAATACAAACTTAAGATCCCAGATGATATTTTATTTGATAGCCAGGCAACATCTAATTTCTTCACCACACTTTTCTATAGCCCCCACATCTTCAGTTGAACTATGTATTTTAAAAGAGTGCTGTGCTGTGATGAGAGGAACCTTGGTGGCTGGTCTTGACGTCTCAGATGCCACGTGAACCTGAGTGGAAAAAAAGAGAAAAAAGGGAGGGGGGGAAGGGAAAAAAAGAGTGCTGGTGGCATAATAGTTATACAAAGTCAGCAGTCCAATACCCCCAACTGGGCTGAGGGAAGAAGTTGGAGGTTTCTGCTGGCACCAAGAATTATAGCCTCTGATAGGGGCAGTTCTACCTTGCCCTTTCAGGTCAATATGAGTTGGCTTTGAGTTGATGGCAGTGATTTTTTTTCCTACCTGTAATTAAAAATGAAGGAAAAGTACACTTCAGATTCTATATCTCAATTTTAAAGAGTATACAGTTAAGTGAGACATGAAGAAAGGGACCAAACAAAATCCAATAACCTAAGGAAACCAAGACTAATCAGGATTCTTGTTTGCACATCATGTATTTGTCATGGTAGGTTAGCATCTTTAACAGACAAACACAAACTATCCATGCTCTCACATTATAAGAGTTTATTTTTCGACTTGTGGAATATGGAGAGACTATGTTCTGTATAGTAGAAAGATGAGGGGTCTCTTTTACTCCTGTAACAACTCACAGGAGTAATTCCACCCTGTCCTATAGGGTCACTGTGAGCACTGAGTCGACAGCAGTGAGTTGATGTGGGGTTGTTTTTAAGTGTTCTGTACTATTAGTCAGAATCCAGGAACTCTGGACCCCCATCCTGTGTTGCTTCCCTTGTCCTGGTGACGTCAGCTGCAGGGGGACTAGGAAGTTATGTGGAAAGTTGTTATGGACTATCCTTCGTGGTTATCACTTTTGGCCCCATTCCTGGAGCCAGAATTTGTCAAGGGGATCACAGATTTCAAAAGAAGGCTGGGAAATGTAGTCAACTGTGTGCTAAGGAAGAAAAGGAGGTGAGTTTTGGGGATCTCATAGCAATGTGTGTCCCACACAGGAACTGATTCTTATTGAATTGATGATATTCAAATTAAAAATAATTAAATGAAGATTGTTGTTGTTATATGCCATAGGATTGATTTCAATTCACAGCAACCCCTGCTGACCGAATAGAACTGTCACCCCACCACCCCCACTCTCCCCAGAGTATTCTGAACTCTACACTCGTAGAGAGCAACCTACCAGAGTTATCTCCTGCTTAGTTACTAGATGAGTTTGAACCACCAACCTTCTGATGAGCAATGAAACACAAATAGCTCTTTGTGCCACCCACGGTCTCCCAGCATGCATTTTAGAAATGCAGACAAAGTCAGTGTATGTCCTAAGTGACTCTGTGCCCAGCTCACACAATTAATGGTGTCCAAGGCTTGGAGGAAAAAACACTGCTCAATGATAATACAGAAATAATTTATTTCAGAGAACTAATCTACTGAGGATAATGTTGCTCATCTTGTCACCAATCAGACATTCAGCTGGTCTCCTCTGCTATGACACTCCCTCCCCAAAAGACACCTACAGTCCAGTGCACCATGGACCTCTGGGCTCATGAAGGCACACATTTCACACATGGGAATACTGCCCTGACTCAGGCTGACTGTCAGCTCTCAGTGGGCCCTAGTGATGGAGAAAGTGTCTCAGGTGGTTCAGGAGGACATGCAATCAGTCCGACCTTTTGTGTCATGTCTTCTGAAAGGTTATAGACTGTGTGGAATCTGTGCATAGACCCAAAGGCTATCGTTAAAAAATAATGGGGTGCTATCTGCATTATTTCTATTTACCTTGGTATTATTTATTGGTTAATTTTAAAGGATTAAAAAAATTATTTAGGTCAAAGTATAAGCTATACTGAAAGCTGAAATCTTTATCTTCCTTAGTCAATGCTTCAAATCCCATTGGCTTCCAGCAAGTAAAATTGTGTCATCTCCATGTCACAGGTTGATGTGAGCCTTCTTCCAGTCCTGGTGCCCTTCAGGATCTTCGTCATGAAGCTTAGCTTCTCAGATTATCAGCTCAGCACAGGGACGGAGTACAACAGTAAAAAGATACAACCATGATGCACATATTCCCTGATCTGAAGCCACACCATACGCTCTTCTCTTCAGTTACCTTTTGGTCTGGGTACAGATTCCACATACTATCCATTTTGTGCCATATATTTTCCTCACATTTTTTGGTTTTTACTGGTGCTTTTGCTTTCACAGTGGCCCCAAGAATAACGCTAAAGCATCGGTTAGAGATCGTGAGTATAAGTCTGATGTGCCTGGAATGTTAGTTAAACTTTCCTCAAGAAAGAATTGTAGTGTGGTTAACCCGGAATCTATTATTAATGAATCAACACTATGTAGTAAATAAAGTGCCTTAAAACAGAAATATACATAAAATAAGATTGGATATTGATGATTTGATGACAGCTAACAAAAACTTTAGATGTCATTGTGCTTCTGTGAATTACTTAATATAACCCTTTGCCTTTGAGCCACTACCTTATAATCCCCATCAAATTATGGAGTAAAACTATACAAATGTCAGGTGCTGTGGTTCACCGAAGGAATTGAAGAGTTTCCTGATGATGTAAATGAGGTACATGGTACCCTTGTATACTGGGGTCACAAAAACAGGGTATCTGAACTCTTAACATAGGGATTTCATCCATTTTGCTGTTCTCTCAGTCTTAAAAGGAATGGTCTCAGAGCCAGAAAGAGAAATCTCACTCCCATCAAAAAAAGAAGAGCCAGGAATGGAATCTGACTGCTGATAGCCACACTGAACCTTCTAGATCCATGTAGCATGAATGCCCCAGCCAAGAGGCTTTCTGATGGAATGGGTGGTTCCAAAGCACTTAAGTTAGAGGGAGAGAGATTTGCCAGCCTATAAACTTAGAGTTGAGTGCATTTAGACAGAAGCTTAGTCTTGTCTTTGGCTATTTGTAGGCAGAGCCAAAAGAACTGTGGAACACTTGCCTGAGTAAGGCAGAAGTCAAGGGACTGGAGGGATGAGAGTTCTTGGTCATCAGGGGAGCAAGAACAGTATGCAATTTGTTGAGAAAAAAGTTTGGAGTATAGAGAAGTCTGACCTCCAAGGAAGGGACCCCCTGCTCCCGCTAATGGTGACTCTCCTCCTCCTCACTTGAGAAGTGAGAGGAGGTCAGATGTTAGACACTGCCCCTCGGGCCAGCTTTACAGCTTCTATAACAAAGGAAAAAGTACAACATAATTGTCTACCATTCATCTATCCAGTCTTACATGCACACAGCAGAACATTTAACTTGTATACAGAATTGCCAAAGTCAAAATTTATATTTCATGGCTTATTCCCCAGGGTGCCTTAGCATGTCCATGAGAAATAAACATAAGCCAGACTCAAGAAAACTGAAGGGGTAAAGTGAACCATTCTCCCATCTTCTCTCTCTCTCTCTCTCTCTCTCTCTCTCTCTCTCTCTCTCTCTCTCTTTTTTCTATGGCATGGAGCCAGAGGATGGACGCCTCCTGGAGGAGGAAATACTAGGGAAAGTCCTGCTTTTTTCTGAGACACTCATGCTCTTGCATGACAGCTGCCTGGATTCCCCTACTGCTAACCACTGTTTTGGTAACACTATACCCTTTGGGAGTACATTTTGAAGGAGTTAAGTTAAAAACCTTCCTTTCCTTTTTCTCACCATTCCAATTCATGCAGCGAGGCAACTCTCTAGGGGTGTTGAACCTCCCCATCAGAATGTGCATGGTACTATTACCAGAAGTAGACACAAGGACTGGCCACCTACCAGAGATAATATGGTACTGCCAGCCAAGATGCTTTCATGCCTTGCCCTAAGATGTTGTGGGAAACTTGCCCTGCCCTTACTGAGGCCTGGATCCAGGTCCCTCTTAGATTGGAGAATGGTAGAGAGGAATGGCCTGGAAGAAGATACTGGGAAGAACTCAGGAAGTCAGAGAACAGGAATAGGAGGAACACGGAGGTCATCATCCACTTGATGTCACTTAAAAATTGCAAGTTCAAGATAAAGTCATTTACAAGTTCAAGAAGAAAACCAAAATTCGTAAACCCCAAGTGCAGAGCCCTTCTGAGCTTGAGCTCTGTGTGACTGCCTGTATCAAGCACATGTACAAACACAGTGATGAAATTCAGAGTGCAGCAATAAGGATCCCTGTGTTCTATGAAAATGGAAGTCTAGCAGGCTTCTCCTTATGACAGCCCTAGGTAGAAGATCATCACAATGCTCCAAATTAAAGGCTAATGGAAAGGTGGGTGGTATGAAGCCACCCAGCCATGTTATGGAAGACAGGTCTGGCAATCAGATTCCACAGAATTATAGGCAAGAAAATCCTAGCCTGCCAAGTGTCCATGGGGAGTTGGCTCTCTGTGTGAGTTGGAATGGTGGGAAAAAGAAAAGCACAACTCTTAGCTTCCCTCCTTTAAAATGTTCGGATAGCACTGACTTGCTGGCACCTAACAATCACACATTCAGAGGACACACTTCAGAGACAATACTTTACCTGTGTTTATCGACAGTCAACACCATGTTGTCACTGTAAAGTGCAATTGAATTGACTGCAACTCACAGTCAACACCTGCTTGACACCAGGACCAAACACATGACTGTTGGTTTCTGAATTTATTGCTAGCGAAATACCCTGACCACCATTTGTCTCTCAGTTTCTCATGCTGTGGTGGTTTGTGTGTTGACTGTGATGCTGCAAACTTTGTCACTGGTTTTCAAACAGTAGCAGGGTGACTCAAAGTAAACATGTTTCAGCACAGCTTTCAGACTAAGGCAAAACTATGAAGATGGAATCAACTAGTCACTTCAGAGTGATGAACCACTGAAAACGTTTTGCACAGCATCAAAACACCATCAGATACTGAAAATCTCATGAAGTAAAGCAGAACACTGTCAGTGAGGATACCAGATGATGAGTCCCTCGTGTTTGAAACACTCAGAAATGATTGAGGAAGAGCCTTCTCAAAGTAGAGTTGACTATAATGATATGGATGGAGTAAAGCCTGTGCAAGTAAGTCTTCATCTGTGGATGGGACACAACTCAAAAATAAGAAGGAAGCAACTGCAAGCAAAAACTGATGTCATAACTTGGAATGTACAAAATATGAATCTAGGAAAATTGGAAGTTGTAAAAAATGAAACGGAATGCACCAAACCAATATTCTAGGTGTTACTGAGCAGAATCAGACCGTTATTCGCGATTTCGAATTAGAAAATCATATCGTTTACTCTGCTGAAAATGACAGATTTAAGAGAAATGGTGTTCCACTCATTGTCAAATATACCTTGATATATCTTGAATGCAGTCTTCCATAAGATCCTTCTATCCACATACAAGAAAATCCATTCAATACAGCTGTTATTCAAATTTATGTACCAACCACTAAAGTTAGTGATGCAGAAATGGAAGACCAATACATACAGTCTTAAATTAATCAAACATTCAATCAAAATTAATGGATAATTGTTAGCAATTGAGATACAAAAGTTGAAAACAGAGGAAGGAGCAGTAGTTGGAAAACATATCCGTAATGATAGGAATGAAATTGGAGACCCCATGAGAGAATTTTGCAAGACCAGTGACTTCTTAATAACAAACGCTTTTTCAACAACAAAAAAGGAAACTATACACATGGACTTCTCCAGATAGAATACACATAAATAAAATTTGACCACACGTGTGGGAAGATATTAGGGAGAAATAGAATATCAACAGCTACACCAAGCAAGGGGCTGATTGTGAAACAGACCAATAATTATTCATATTTAAGATCAGATTAAAGCTGAAGAAACTTAAAACAAATCCATAAGAGCTGAAATATGACTTTAAATCTATCATATCTGAATTTCAAGAACAGACTTCATGCCCTCAATACAAATTACAGAAGACCTGATAAGCTGTGAGAGAAGATCAAGAACATCATACATAAATATAGCAAAAGGTTGTTTAAAAGACAAGAAAGAAAAGGTCAAAGTGGATGTCAGAAGACATTCTGAAACTTGCTCATCATGATAGAAGAGCTAAAGCTCATGGGAAAAATGAAGATATTATTTTAAAGAACAGCTTGAGAAGACAAATATTATAGTGAAATGTCCAAATATATTGAGTTAAATAAACCAAAATGGAAGAATATACTCAGCATATCTAAAACTGAAAAAACTAAAACATAATTCAAGCATGGAGTTGGAATAATGAAATATTCTTTGTTAAAACTATTGAATGAAGAATTTCAAGCTGCAATGAAAACATCAACCAAAAACAGTCCCCAAGAATTGGTGGAATACCAATTGAAATATTTCAACAAGCTGATGACACTCACTCAACTATGCCAGAAAATTTGGAAGACATCTGCTTGTCCAGCTGACTGAAAGAGACCCATATTTGTACCTACTCCAAAGGAAGGAGACACAACAGAATGCACAACTTATAGAACAATAGGATCACTATCACATGCAAGTAAGATTTTGTTGACGATGAATGACCCAACAACAATTATATCAGTACCTTGACAGAAGCCTGCCAGAGCTTCAGGCCAGATTCAGAAAAGGACGTGGAACAAGGGATATTCTTGCTGATGTCACATGAATCTTTACTAAAAGCCAAGAATATCAGAAAGATGTTTATTTTTGTTTTATTGATTTGTTTACATGCCAAAATATTCAACTATGTATATCATAACCAACTATGGATAGTCTTGAGAAGAATAGCAATCACCAAACACTTAATTGTGCTCATGAAGAACCTGTACATGGAGTAAGAGACAAACAAAGCTGGGGAATACAGGATGGTTTAAAATCAGGAAAGCTATGCAACCTGATCATATCTTCTTACAACTGCTTGCTGAAAGTGAGGAGGACAGGAAACACTTGCTGATGAATAGCAGGAATTGCAGCCTTCAGTCTGGATTGCAACTCACTATAAAGAAGATCAATAATCTGACAATTGGAGCAATAGTTAGCATTTTAACAAATAGAAAAAAGATTGATGTTATTGAGGATTTTGTTTTGCTTCGATCCACAATCAATGATCCTGGAATCATAAATCAGAAAGTAAAAGGATGCATTGCATTGAGAAAATCTACCTCACAAGATCTCTTTGAAATATTGAAAAATAAGGATGCCATTTTGAGGACTAAAGCGAGCCTGACCCAAGCCTCACATGCATCTGAAAGTTGGACATTGAATAAGGGAGACTGGAGAAGGATCAATGCATTTAAATGATGGGGTTGGTGAAGAATAATAAAAGTACCATGGACTGCCAAAAGAACAAACAAATCTATTTTAGAAGAAGCATAGCTAGAATTCACAGAAGGAAGGATGGCAAGACTTCCTCTCCCCAATTTTAGACATGTTGTCAAGAGAGACCAGGCCCTGGAGAAGAGACTCACACTTGGGAAAGTAAAGGAACAGCACAAAAGAGGAAGACTTGACAAGAGACATTGACACTGGCAGCAAAATGGCTCAAAGAGAAGAACAGTTGTGAGGATGACACAAGAGTGGCAGTTTTTGTTTTGTTGACACAGCGTCTCTGTGAGATGGAACCACTTCAGTGGCATGTGACAACAGCAGTAAATGCCGTCAAGAGCATGTTTCTGCTTAGGGCAAGTGGACATCCAAGAATGCAGGATAAACTGAACTAGAACACACTCACATAGCTCACCTCATTTACAGTGAATGATATTAAAGCAGACAGCTCTGAAATAACGTGGTGATACACAGATATCTATGGGAAAAGAATGAAATTGGAGAAAAAAATGACTGAAATCTGAGAAGTATTGACCTAATCCCCTCAGTGAACAGTTATTATTTCATTGTATTATTATTATATCTCACTACTTCACAATTTGATGAACTTGGGGTATTGATGAGAAGACAATTTAGATTGCTGGCTATAGGTGATAGTGTGTATGGTAGGATAAATGGGGGCTAGACTTCAATGCTGAACATATGAAGGATGTGTATGGGCAGGTGACTGCATTACATGAAGGCAGCAAAGGCAGGTCTGCACAGCTGTGTTATAGGTGAAGCTCTGGGTAAACAAAGATTCATTCTTGTGAAACTTCCAAATAATCAGCATCTCTATGTTATCACAATAAGATTTAAACAGAGATTTTCAATTTTACAAAGCCTCTTCCCATAACATGTTCGCTGTCTCCTTAAATCCCCACAATCCTTTGGGACAAGTCATATGTGCTCATTGTGCCCATTTTACAGATGAAGAAACACTTTGTTCAGTGACTGTGAGGCTGCTACCTAAGGCATACATAATCCTTGTAAAGCCTGATGTGGAATCCTATATTCCTCTCTCTCTGGTCCAGCTTCCTCAACTCCCTGCCATCATTGGGGCTACAGAAAGTATAATTTCTTCCTAAGGAGCAAACTCTTTCCTACTCAAGGTTATCTTACATACTGTTCCCTGTGCTTGGGACTCCCTTCCCTGTTTTCACCCCTGGTGGCGCTGTCGGGTAAGCATTGAACTACTAATGGCAAGGCTTGGGGTTCAAAGCCATCAGCTGCTTTGTGAAAAGCACAAACTCACTTCTATCAAGTTGAGTCACTCTAAGTCAGCCTCAACTCGATGACATGAGTTTGATTTGTTTTTTGGTAGTCTTCTACGACAGAGCAGAACTGCCCCCATGGGTTCCCAAGGTTTACTGAAGTCGAAAGTCTCATCCTTCTCCCACAGAGAAGCTGGTGCTTTCAAATGACTGATCTTACAGTTAGCAGCCCAATGTGCCTCTAGGGTTCCTCTGTGGAAGAGAGATGAGGTTATCCATTTCCTTATAGATTTACAGCCTCCAAAACTGTCCATAGGGTCATTCTGAGTCTGAATTAATTCAAATGTAGTGGGTTGGCCTATTGCCTTCTCAAGTAGCACTGATAACCAAAAGATCAACTGCCCCTTGGAAAGAAGATTAGGAAATTTAATTCTGTAAATATTTATAGCCAAGGAAACAGTTCTCTGTTCTATAGACTAATTTAAAATCAACTTGATATGGTGAATTCGGTCTCGGGTGGGTTTTTTTTTATCTGTTGTTCTGAATGTACTCATTGTGTAGATCTCAACTTACTTTCTTTAAAGAATCCTTCCTTGGACAATGCATTGAACAATATCCTCAGTCTTTCTGCAAAGAGTCCAGGTGGTACAGTGCAGTAAGCTGGACTGCTAACTGCAAGATCAGCAGTTAAAATACACCAACCACTCTGCAGAAAAAAGATGAGACTATCAATTCCCCAAAAGAGTTACGCCCTCAGTCACCCTATCAAGGGGCACTATGAGTTGTTGATTCCCTGGCAGTGGATTTTTAATTCCTTCTAATTATTTCAGTTGATTCTTCTAGTCAGCTAGCCATAATCTCTAACTCCTGGCAAATGGCGGGGTGGAAATGTTCAAATAAGATGCATGTCACTTAAATGTGGGTGTTAGCTGATTTTTTACTTTCTGCTAGATAGAAATTGAGCTATTTCAGATGCAGGAGGATCAATTTCACTACTATCATGAAAGAAGAGCCAGGCGTGATCACCAAAGCTCCTTGTTCCAGGGGACATATGGCTGTGAACCAGAGCTACGGCGAGGAAATGGAAGCAGCACTCAGGTCTGGTGTCCTGGGCTACAGAACAAGTAAAATCGAATCTCTCCAGGTGGGATGCTCACATGGAGAGCGGAGTGCCTCCAGGCACTTAGGGCTGCTGAGCACCCTCTGGTGAAGGATTGTGTTGGAGCAGAGTGCCCTTTGGGAACTTATTGGCAATGCTAAAGGAGTTTTGCTACATTTACTCAAGTGAGATGGAAGCCATGGGGTCATGTGTCTGAGAAGCCAAGCACTAGAGAGAGGGGTGCCTTTGGCCATGGTTGAGACCTGCATTTTGAGTATTTCTGATTTTGAATGGGAACCTGTCACCTTCCCTAGTAAACCCCATAATTGTGACTCTTGTGAGTTCTGTGTGGCCATGGCAACAAATTACCTTGGGAAGAATGGATGGCATCAGAATCGGCCAAGAAGATTGGCAGGTGGAGGCATAGCTGACGTCTACCTCGCAGATCTTAATGTTGGTCTGAGGAGTTTGGTTGACTTCTTCACTTGTGAAGCTCAGGGAGTGCAGATGCCTCCATTTGTGCCCTTTTTAGCCCCTCTGTCATTGTCTTATGCCACCTCCGCTTTTCGGAATCATACCAACTGGATTTATAATCATGCATTTGATTGTGTGACTTCTTAGTAATGTCTCTCTCCTCCCATAAGCTTTCCGCTCCTTAAGAGCAAAGATGTGTCTATTTTGTTCAGTGTGTGTGTGTGTGTGTGTGTATACATACATCTCTAGAGCCAGTTCTGCATGAGTAACTGAGAAGCCCGTGATGTCTGAATGAATGAGTGAGTGACGAAGAATTAGACATGAGACTCACGTGTCAGAACAATAGATCTTCAACCAGCTGTTATAGCCTCACCTCTTTCTCCCTCCTCTGCCCCCTTAGAGGCAGCTCGAACACAGTTCACAAGGACTCACATGCCCTCCCTCAACCCCCCATCCCACTATTCAGCAAGCCTGACCCCATGAGGCTGTCAAGGTACAACGCAGGATTTCAAATGAGTTCATTGCAGTTTGATCCCCTGCCAAGAATTTGCATGTCCAGTGCAGATACGTTGAATCAAAATCTACATTTTTAATAAGATCCCCAGGTGCCTCGTATAACCTAACCTGGGAATTCAGAAGCATCACCTGAGGGTTTGTTAAAATGTATGTCGTGATTTCATATCTCTGGGGTGGACGTGCAAACTCTCAGCTCAGGGTCGAACTTGAATGAACTAGTTCAAGCCCTTGTACAAAGCCGCTGAGGCTACAGAAGCAGACTGAGCAGGTCCAGTGACACGTCCTGTCCCCAGAGAGCCAAGGTGACCTGGAGGGAGTAGGGAAAGATCCTGGGGAGCACGGTCCCCTGGGTCCTCATCAGAATTAAAATTCTCTGTCCTGTCTTCCCCCACCACAGAGAGCAAGCTCTACCCCGTTTGATGCCAACTGAGCTGCTGCTGCTTGTTTTGTTGTCGATGCTGCTAAGCAACTGGCCTGTTTTTGCTTATTGACCTCCCCTGGGTCATTTCACAACACTTTGTAATAGGCTGTGCTCTCTCTGGTGCACATCTGGTTTGCATTTAGCCTGCCAGAGTCCCTTGTGCGAAGAGAGCTAGTGCTTTCCCTAGCAGTCACCACGAAGAACCCCCAAGGCTCTGACTGTTGGCCTCTTTGGCTGTTGGACTACACTAGGCCCAAACACTTATCCCTGGTCTGGCCCCTCACCATTCCTCTCTCTGCCTTGCACCTCCTATTCCTCTTTTTTCAAACAGCTGATACATTTCAGTGCCGGAAGAGGGCAGAACCTTTGAGAGGGAGGAGAAGACTGACTGAAGAGAGGTCGAAGGATATCAGAACAGATAGGAAATTTAGAAAGAATGAACTCTTTATGAACCACACACCAACACACTCTCCTCTACAACCCACAGAGCTGAAGAACCACCTTAGCTACAAGGTTAGTTCTTTGATACCTATCCCCCTTACCCTGGAGCCTTTCCTCTCGGACCACATTAGAGATAAGGAGGCTATACTAAATTTGAAAAAAAAATTATATGATTACCTCTCTTCTCATATCAAAAGATACCTGAAAAATTCTGGTGAGATATCAGAAAAGAATCCGAGAGAGTCAAAAGCTTGACAGATGTCATTTTGGGATAAAGATAGAGAATATCTATTGTAAATATCTATAGGTAGAAAAATATCTAACTGTAATGGCTGCTTTGTAGAGTCAGGCCCTTGTTAAGGAAGTAGGGTTGGGAATCAATATAGGCACATTCCTATGCTACCCCTTCCTTGTGGTTCTGGAAAGTGTGTTCAACTTGAAGTAAAATCCAAAATTCCTCCAAGTCTCTAGAAGATCTGGCCTCTGTTTCCTCTCTGACCACAGCTTGCCCTTCCTTCTGTCATTGTATATACAGGATCAGTGATTTATGCCAAGAAAATGAGAAAAGACTTCCTGGATACAGAAGAAACTGAGAGCTGGGCGAGTTTGATGAGCAGAGCAATGAATGAATGCCATGTGTACTTTCCCTGATATGGCCCGATTGGGTAGCAAACAAAAATTTCAAACAAAGATCAGTGTCTTTGTTTTGTTTTGTTCATTCCTAGAACAATTCTGCATCTAGATTGGGTTCAATAAATATTTGGTGGATGCATGGAAAGATGGCCTATCTTTTCCCCCAGCTTGTTCATATATTACTATTTCTTTATATTTGTCTCTCACTTACAGAATAAAACAATGATATATCACTTTTAATTTAAATCTTTCATAAGTGCCAACTAGTCTCTCTGTCTCAGGTCACTGTGCCCCTGCCCATCTCTGAACTTTGGAAGCACATGCTCTTCCTCTGCTTAAGAATGCTTTCTTCAGTCCAATTCTACAATTCCCAACAAGAGTTTCATCTGGTGATTTCTAATGGTAGAATGAACCTCATGTAATTTACTGTAGTGGTGATAATTACATATCAGGCTGTTCCACATTGCTTCATCAATTTGGGCAAGGGGGCTAGAGCACCAGTATGTAGAAGCTCAGCAGCAATACATGGTCTCTGCCTGTAAGACTTTCTACCATTTTTTTTAGGTTTGTATTATCAGTTGGTGACCTTACATATAGATCTCATGGAGTAGAAGAGTGAAAAGTGGCATGCAAAACAGAACTCTCAGGTTTTCAAGTTGTTTTTAATTCATTTGTTTTCTCCTAAAATTGGCTTCTTTCTAACACAGAAGATATGGGTGCTTCAGCAAAGTGTGATGAAGAAGTTATATGGTGCCCAGCTATTAGATAAAATAGTGTCTGGGGTCTTGAAGGCTTGTTTTCAAACAAGCAGTCATCAAAGAAAAGGTGTCAGTTAAATACACATGGAAGACGCACACTAACATCAGTGAGTGAAGGTTTGCACATCATATAATCCAAAGCCTAAAGAGGAAATATCAAAGTCTAACTTGTGATACTCTGGTTTTCAAAAAAAACTATGGATGACATTGAAAGCCCAGGATGCATTTGTGAGATATGCATAGGAAACTAGTGATTTCTCTCTATCTATATGGAAGGTGGGAAGGAACTGGTTACCAAACAGTGCATTGGAGAGATGAATGAAGAAGAACAAACTGATAAACCTGACTTGAATGGTTAAAACTTTGCCGGTTCTTCCTCCCTCTAATGCATGTTAGGCTTGATCTGTTTTTCTGTGTGTATGTGTGTGGTAGTGTGTGTGTGTTTCATATTGTGGTTTGTCTTAGATGTATTATTTTCATTGGGGTTAACATTTTTGAATTTTTGTTGCATATTTTTCAGTATATGAAACCCAGGATTGATATAACAATGAGGCAGCAGGTAGAATAAAAGTTCTTGGGAGAAATAGTGGGGTAGGGTAAAGGGAAGTTGATATCAAGTCACTCAAGAAGGAAGAGAATGTTTTGAAATTGGTTATGGAAGCAATTGTACAATACTGCCTGATGTGAATGAACTAAGAAGTGGTGATATGATATCTGCATTGTCTCCAAGAAAACGGTTTGGTGATGGTGGGGTGACCCAGTTCTTCCTTACCATGAATGGCAACGTCATCCATTTAGTTTCATTGAAAAAATCCACAACACTTAGATTCTAGTTGTCATCATCCCCTATGTCAAAGCCAATGGCAAGTCCCATCCACCCTACCTCTAGAATACAGACTAGTGAGTCAATCCACCTTAGTACAGAGTTTCAGAGTTCTTTCTATACTACTGCCTCTTAATTTACACTCTTCAATGTCCACCACAGGGTCAAATCAAGTCTAGATCACAAATTAGAACATGTTGAATCCGATCTGTTTGAAATTGCCCAAATGACTACTCGCACTTAGAGTGAAAAGTCAATTATTGACCCTGGCCCCACTTTTCCAACTTTTTTTTTTTGGGGGGTGGGAGGCATCACTGGGACTTTTCCAACTTTAGTTGATACGAAACACACCTTTTCTCACTGTACCACATGAGCCCACTTCCTGTTCCTAAAACAGGTCAACCTAATCTAGTTTCCGGGCTTTTGTGTTAATATCTCCTCTCTTTGAAATTTTATTTCCTCTGATCTTCATGTGGCTGATCCCTTCTGGCCAAGCAGGTCTTAAATATCTTTCCAGAGAAACGGTCCCAAGAGAGTCTATTCAAAATAACTTGATTCGGTGTAGACTACCGAATAAGGAAGGTAAGAATGAGCTTACTTGTACTTAATTATGCATCGATAGAAGATGATTTCACATTTTCCTCTACACCAAGGACACTACATATGGATGCCCTTTGTTTTCCTCAAACTCACAACCCTTTTGTACAGAACTAAATCTCTTTTCAAATTTATAATCCCAACGGGGGCAGAATTTTCAGTAAAATGGGTAATCACAGGCTTACCTGTGCTCATCTTGCTCGTTGGATAACCTGCCTCTGACATGACTCCCTTTTGCACCTCCTGAGTCTGCCTTAGGCACACAGAATAACTAGAGAAACAAAATCCACAGCTCATATGCGTAAGAGAGAGTTTTATATAAAGGGTAAGTGTACAATAGGAAAGCATCCCAACTCAGTCCAGTCTAAGTCCATAAGTCTGATATTAGTCCAGATGCCTGATATCAATCTATAAGTCCTCTTCGGACTCACAAGTCACATGCAATGATGCTGAATGCAGCTTTATTACTGGCCAGTGAGTAGAAAGCTTTGCAGATTTAATGGCATTGTAAGCATCTCAGAGTTGTCAGGGGGTCTCCATGTGGCTGCTCCAACACCCAGGACTGCATCGGGGTAGGTCTTTATAGGTTTTCCTCAGGGACGTCTCATAGGAAGTGAGCCTTGTCAGCTGAAGCAAGGAACTGGCTAAAGCAGCTGCACCTTGTTCTGACCATCAGAAAGCAAGAGGCCCAAGGCCTAAAAAGGCGAGGACCACCAAGCCATTTTTCTCTCCACCCTTCAATTAATCCCATGCGTGTTTATCAGCTACATAGGCACAATTAACCTAACTATCTCATAAAGTCTCAAATTATTTTGTTTTAAGTTCTTGATAGCTTATAGCCTCAGAGTTTACATCTGTTGTTTATTGACTGTCTTTCTCAATTAGAATGAAATGCTATTTGGGGAAGGCCTTGTATGATTTGTTTACCACAGACTTTAACCTCTAGAACAAGACCTGGAATGTAGCATATACTAAAAACATGTTTTTTGAATGAGTGAATTAATGAGTGAGGAAATGGTAGCCTGAGCAGGGATTAAGAATATGAGTTGGGTTCAAATGTGCCTCAGTTGCTCTCAAACTATGTGATTTTGAACATATCAAGCATCTGCTCTGGGCCTCCTCCACATCTATAAAAAGACTTCTGATTTCATGATCACAAAAGTATTTTCCAGCTTTGAGAGTCTCTGATATTACTAATCTCTCCATATTTTTAGCCAACAAAAGCTGTCCACACAGATGATGAAAGAAATAGTATAACTATATATGAATTTGTTTTTCATCTCTTGCAACATCCTCGGTTACATTACTTTTATTCAACCTGCATATCCAAAAAGGATCTGATGTGACTCAAGTTTCAGACCCACTCTCCAAAGAAGTCCTGACTTCCTTCATGTAAAGAGAGTGAAGATATCACTGTCCTCAGATTGCTACATTAAAATGGACTGTTAAGAAAAACTCTTAATGAAAAATGCAACTGTGTTAGTCCGGGTAGGCTAGAGGAACAAATTTCATAGACACACATATAAATATAAGGAAAAGGTTTATATACAAGAGGAATAGGACATTGAACCCAGTCCTATTCAAAGTCATAAGTCCAATATTAACCCATATGCCCCAAATCAGTCTATAAAGTCTCCTTTCGACTCACGAAGTCACAGGTCAGTGGATGCAGAATCTGGGAGGTGGCAGGGGTCTCCACATGACTCCTCACTTCCAAGGCTCAGGGTCCATCAACAGCAGAAACACCTCATCACTGGCAGAGGTCTCCATGTGGCCACCCCAACTTCAGAGGTCTGGTTCCATCAGGGCAAAGCTGTGTGGTCTCTCCGCCAGCTCCTCCAGCTTCTCGGATGCTGCCATCTTGTCTTGTCTGTGATTCATTGTCTTGTCTGTGAGACTAACTCCCAACAACTGGGGAAGATAGCTTCTCATCTTCACAAGGGAAATATCATGAGATTTCACAGAAGTTTCAGGAGAAAGCCATGTCCACTTGGAGGCCTCATTGGCTACTCAATGGCTATCTCCAGATTAACAGGCTAGATTCCACCCCTACATTTCAATCATAAAATTAACATAAGCACATGACTGCCACAGCTACTTTCCTCTAGCCCCTACAAATCCGGCTAGACCAGAGCATGTACATTGGAGACACAGGGAATCCAGGATGGATAAAGCCCTCAGGACCAATAATCAGAGTAGTGATACCAGGAGGGGAAGGAGAAGGTGGAGTAGAAAGGGGTAACCGATGACAAAGATCTACATATAACTCCCTCCCTGAGGGATGGGCAACAGGAAAGTGGGTGAAGGGAGACGTTGAACAGTGTGGGACATAACAAAAAAATAATTTATAAATTATCAAGGGTTCAAATGGGGGGGATGAGGAAATGAGGAGCTGATGCCAAGGACTTAAGTAGAAGGAAACAATTTTGAGCATGTGATGGCAACAAATGTTCTTGACACAATGGATGGATGTATGGATTGTGATAAGAGTTGTAGGGCTGAGCCCTGGTGGCATAGTGGTTGTGTGTGGGAGGGACTGTGGCCCTCTGGCTTGGTGGTTCAATCCAGCAGCAGCTCTCCAGGAGCAAGGCGGGGTCTCCTACTCCCACCAGGGGGCAGTGATGCCCACAAAACAAAAAAGAGTTGTATGAGTCACCAATAAAATTATTTTTAGAAAAAAAAATTTAGGACCCTGAATGCTCTTCTTTCTGATTGCCAACCATCACCTGGTTTCTCCACCACCATTTGCCGTGGCATTCATATCTTCAGTGATCGCTTCCTGAGGGTAAACAGCAAGCAGAAGCACATCATAAGAGCTCTTTGTTCTTAGAGTGGGGTCTAGGATTAAGTGTGAGTCCCAAATCCATTTATGTATCTCTGGTTTACATAAGCCCCCAGTTCCCTTTAGATACATTATTATCATTTAATAATAGAGGCCATTATAAATTATCCCACTGAAGCAAATGACAATTCTACAGCTAGTGTCAGTAATTTAGCAAATGGTAGAGAATTTTAAACACAGTTGAGAAATGAAAATTATACTTATATAGGCAAGCTTTTCAGACCTCAATACACAAAACTGTTCTGTTGACTTGAGCAGATTAAATGCATAAATGATTGGACATTCTTTACAGGAACAATGGGGATTGTGGATAAGGCAAAACTTTCAATAAGGCTCATTCACAAAGGCAGAACTATGCCTACCAGATTAGTACATGTCATAAGAAAACAAGGAGAGGATTAAATATAGTAGCCATCTAAGTGAGACATCAACTAAACCTATCTGGAAGAAGTATACCAGCCAGTGTGATCTGGGGATCTTAAATAATAAAACCCAAATCGTAAGGAGTGTATCAGAGCTTAAATTATGAACACCCAGTTTGCAGAAGGCTTTGGATGATAGTGGAAGGCCAAAATTCTTTTGCAAGGTCCACACATGGGTTAAGCTTCTAGTGGATCCCCTCTGAAGATGAGAAAAGTCTATCAGACAGAGCACTGTAAAGTTTAGTGTGGCAGATGGAGTTAGGTTAAAAGGTAATTCCTTATCATTTTATTTCCTTTTTGACCCATCTTAAAGTTTCCATTTTTAATATTTTCTGCTTTCTTTTCTCTTTTAAAATTTTGAACTTTCCATTGGAATTTTTAAAATATAAATCTTATGGGGGCCTCTTACAGCTCATAGACAATCTGTGCATCAACTGTATCAAGTATATTTGTACATATGTTGCCATCGTTAATTTCAAAATATTTTTTTTCAACTCGAGACCTTGGTATCAGCTCCTGTTTTTAGTCCTTCCTCCCCAACCCTCCCACCTGTATGAACCCTTGATAAAATATAAATTATTATCATTTTGATATTTTACACCATTTTCTGTCTTGGTTATTCATCCCCCTCGGTGGTGGGGTATGGGGGTTATATGCCAATTCTGTTTTATCATTGTTTCTGGGTTTTTTAAATTTGCTTCCTGCTTATGTTTTGTTTGATCTGTTTATGTTACGCATGCATATATTGTATGAAATCCAGGATTGGTGAATTTACAGAGACAACAACTGGATTAGTATTTACCTGGGAACATGGCATGAGAGGTGAGGGGAAATTGGAGAGCTAACAATAATGAATACAAGAAGAAAACGTTCTGAAATTGAATGTGGTAATGATTGCCCAACTCTCCTTAATATGATTTAACAATGAAATTGTATGACAAATGAAGGCCAGCTTTTCAGACTTCAATACAGGAACTGTTGACAAGTAAAGAGAAAAGGAATAGACTCTTATGATAGTAAATGACGGAAACCCAGGGTAAGTAAATGTTAATGAAAGATGGACTTTGACCAAAGAAAGGTTGAATGGGTACGGTGATGGAAGAGAAAACTGGACACAAGATGTGGCTGGAGCACCACAAATGCTTTCTCCACTTGTTTTTGCTTCTGTTATTGTGTCCATTCCATCCTTCTCTCTCAATGAACAGCAGTATTTTTCACATTGTGTTAGCACAGTATTTGCGCCATTCTGCTCTCTGGTTGACTGCTTCTTTCAGCCTCCCACAGTAGAATGTGGTGGAGGTTGTGGACCATCAAGTTGATTTCGGCTCAAAAGAATTCCAGGTAACTTGGTCGAACTGTACCAAGGGTTTTCTTGGCTGTAGTCTTTATGGCAGCAAATCACCAGATCTGTCTCCCACGGAGCCCCTGGGTGTGTTTCAACTGCCAACTTTCAGAGTTCCCTGTTGAACATGTAACCATTTGTACCACCAGTGTGTCTTCTCCCTTAACATAAAATTTATTTATTAATTATCCCTGTCTACTTCTTAATTTCTATATCCCTAACAGAGTACCTGAAACATAGATGGTGTTCCAAACACATTCATTAGATAAACTTATGGTGGAAAATAAAACTATAAACTTCTGCAGAGTTTAATAGCTCACAGCTTTAATTACTGGGAAAGGGTAAGCAAAGCACTCCATGACTCTGTGCCCCAGATACCTCAGAGAACGGACGTTTGAGGCGATTGCAGTCATATAATTACCCTTGGACCAAGAAACAGTAACTGCTGAATCTGATGATGCTTTAGCATCCATGTGCATTGGGTGAGGAAGAGATTTTAGAACAGTACTGTTGGGAAAAGAGAGCCTCCCCTAGTACGGGCACATCCAGAGAATGAAAATAAAATAAAATATCACAGGAGAAAGTGCTTGCCAAAGCTGTAGATCCAAATCGATCAAGTGGTAGCCATTTCATATATTTCAACTTCTTTGAAAGTGTTAAACATCTTCGATGTAATATATGATTACTGTGACTATATGCCATCAGAGTAAAGTGAGAGCATCAGTGAAGTAAGGAAATGTTGATTCCTTTTTACATTGATGGTGGTTGACTTGATTCACTCTACGCTAGTTTTATGTGAAACAGTATAAAGCATCTATGAGAATTTTATCTCATTTATTTCTCTCAGCAATTCCATGTGGTATACCCTTTCCATTATCTCAATTCCGTAGATGAGTAAACTGAGGTCCAGGGAGATAAGGCTATTTGCTCCAGGATACACTTTCAAAAGTGGCAAAATCAAGATCTGAATCTACAGTTCTGGAACCCACAGCAACTCATTAAACTACATTAGGGAAAAGGTTCAAGACTCAGCTCCTCTGTAAAACCTTACTAACTTCTCCCAGGAAAAATTCATCTTTAATCTGTGTCTGTGAGCCTCTAGTCCACAGGACATTTTGTGTCTAGGCCATTTTCATTCCAGACTCCCCAATAGTGAGTAGATCTGCTTTTCCTAGCCAAGCTTCAGGGCCTCGTGCCTTTCTTCTTCATCTGGACGTTCGAATTAAGCCTTACGTTCTATCTGCCATGGGAGAGATACTCAGCAAACATGTATTGAATATTCTGGGATGAAAGATAATTTGATATCTGCATGAACAATTTATTTTAGAAAGATCAGCGCAAGCCTGATCTCTATTGGTGGAGGTTATATATCCTGAATGTCCAATGTTTCCCAACCTCGGGACCACTCCATTATCTCTTACATCAATGCTTCTTGATCCCCTCAGTACTCTCTCTCCCACTTTAATCCCACTCCAATCAATCCATTCCTACAATAGCTACCCAATAAAGGGTGCCTAAGACTCTAAATCTTTATGAGAGGGGCCAGTCTCAGCCCCACCACCTCCCGCAGTGACTGGTGGGTTGGAAACATTGACTTTGCAGTTAAAATACCAGTGACTAACTCCCAGAGCCATCAGAGATTTTCCTTCCTGTCTTAGGGTTCTGCAAATCACAAAACTTGAAAACCACCAAGACAAGGGCTGCTATGATTTGGGAGGCTGCTATGTCCATGGGTCCGGCATCAACCTGGAAGATTCTCTTCATTCATGTGCTTGCAGAGGCTGGCAGACATATCAGCAGGCCAAAAAGAGGGTGTTGACTGATAAAATTCTGAGTATTGTTGTTAGGTGCCATCCAGGCAGTTTCAACCCATAGCCACTGCGTGCACCTCAGAATGAAGCACTGCCCCGTCCTGAACCATCCCCACCATTGTTCCTATGTTCAGCCCACCGTTGCAGCCACAAAGCCACCCCTCTCCTTAAGAGCCTTTCTCTCCTTTGATCTCCCTCCACTTTACCAAATATGATGTCTTTTTCTAGAGAGTGATCTCTTCTGACATGTCCAAAGTATGTAAGGTGAAGCATTACCATCCTTGCCTCTAAGGAACGTTGTAGTCCTACTTTTAAGACAAATCAAACTTTGTCCTTTGAGCAGTTCATGGTACTTTCAATGTTCTTATTCAGCACCACAATTCAAATACATTCATTCTTCTTCAGTTTTCTTTACTTTATGTCCAACTTTCACAAGCATTGGAAGCAATTGAAAATACCATGAATTGACTTCATGGCAGTAAATGAGAGATAACCTAAGTTAAAATTTTCATTATATATATTTTAAAATGCCATGGCTTGGGTCAGGCTCACCGTAATCCTCAAAATAACACCCATGCTTTTCAGTGCTCTAAAGAGGTTGTGTATAGCAGATCTGCATAATAAAGCTCGTCTTTTGATCTCTTCACTGCTGCTTACATAAGTATTGATTGTGAATTCAAGCTAGACAAAATTCTCAACAACTTCAACCTTTATTCCATTGATCATGGTACCCACTCGCCCAATTGTGAGGATTTGGGTTTTCTTTACACTGAATTGTGACTTGTCCTAAAAGCCTTGATCTTCATCAGCAAGTGTCCCTTGTCCTCCTTCCTTTGAGCAAGCAAGTTAGTGTCATCTGCACAGTTCGGGTTGTTCATATGTTTTCTTCCAATCGTGATGCCACATTCTTCTTCCTATGACAGCTTCTCTGAAGACTTGCTCCCCATGCAATTTTCGGAAGTATAGTGAGAGGCGACAATCCTGCTGCTCGTTTTTCTTGATCTGACACCTTGTAGTGTTCCCTCGATTTGCTCCCACAAGTGCCTTTTGTTCACTGTATAGACTCCACGTGAGCACAAAGAAGTGTTCTGGAATTTCCATTCTCTTCAAGGTGGTGAGCCACACTGTTGAAGACCTTAGCATAAAACACAAATAAAACACTTTCTGACATACTCTGTTATGAGTTGAGATCCATCTGGCATCAAAAATGATATCCCTTGTTACCCATCACCTTCTGAAGCCAGCTTGAACCACAGGTCCTGTCAGAGTACTGCTTGAACCGCTGTTGGAATATCTTTAGCAAAGTGTTGCTGGTCTATGCTATCAGTGATGTTGTTTTAGAATTTGAGCATTCTATAGGGTCACCTTTCTTGGGACTAGGTACAAATAAGGATCTCTTCCACTCAAATGGCCAAGTACCAGTCTTCTTTCCAAATTTCCTGGAAAAAATGAGTGAGTGCTTCGAGTGCTTCATCAGCTGGTTGAAACACGTTAGCTGGTATTCCATCAATGCCTGGAATCTTGTTTTTGCTTGTCGTGCTTGTAGTGCAGTTCTAAATTCTTTGTTCAGTACCCTTGGTTCTTGAACTTACGTTACCTCTTGAAATAGTGGGATTTTGGCTAGTTCTTTTCAGTACAGTGACTCTATTCTTTTCATCTTCCTGTGATGTTTCCTTCATAATTCAATATTTTGCCACTTAGACTCTTCTAATATTTCAACTTGAAACGATTTTTTTCTTGGGTTCTCTCAGTTTAAGATATGCTGAGTAGGTACATCCCTTTGGGTTTTCTCATTAAAGGTTTTTGCTCCTTTCACTCTAGTATTTGGCTTTGTCTTCTTGAGCTTCCACTTGGAATGTTCTATTCAGGTCTTTGACTTCATCTTTCTTCCATTTGCTTTAACTACTCTACAATTAAGAGCAAGCTTCAGATTCTCTTTTGACATCCACTTTGGTCTTTTCTTTCTTTCCTGTCTTTTTAGTCACAAAGTTGTGCCAGCTGGCAAATCAAGTGAGTCCCTAGGATCAGAGGTCAGAGGAAGATAGTCAGATGCAGGATTTGGAACAATACAGAGAACTTTGACAGAGTAGCCCTATCTATTAGATTCAGACCCTACCCCCCAAGAAAACTAGAGGTAATGGCCCAATACATGCTTGATCAAGATACATTCCACCCCAATCCTACCTCACTAAAAGAATGGGCCATTCACTCCAAAATGAGACCATAACCAGAGAAACAGAAGAGAGGATTTAGCTGAGCCCCGGTGGCGTAGTGGTTGTGCGTGGGACTGCAGCCCACGGGGATGGAGGTTCAATTCCAGCAGCGGCTCCACAGGAGCAAAAGCTGAGCCTCCTACTCCCACTACCAGAAGGCAGTGATGCCAAAAAAAAAAGAGTATTTAAAATGCATGATAAAATAGATTACTCTAGTTAGAAGGACCGTATTGAATAATTCATTATATCACAAACTCCCTCCCTTCATGCCCCCTCCCACTTTCTATTCACTAGCCCTTTCATACTTGAAAGATTAATCATGAATTCTGGTAGCACATGGCTGTAATGTGTTGAGCTGATAACCACAAGGTCGGGAGTTTGAAGCTATCAGTTGCTCCTCGGGAGAAAAATGAAGCATTTTACTCCCATAAAGAATTCCAATCTTGGAAACCCACACAGACAGTACTATTTGGTTCTTTCATGTTCCTCTGAGTCAGAATCAGGCTTGACCAGCTATATTCCCAGCCCAAACCAGCCTTTAACAACGAGACCTTCAGTAGGGCAGAGTCCTAAGTGTAAAGTACTCAAGCACCAGCCATTCAAGTCTGCCACAGGTGTCTGGCTGATTTTGTTAGCTTTTCCAAAAAGTTGCTTCTTCTTTACATTTTCTAGCCTCTGATAGCATATAACTGAGAGAAGTTACAGTAAGTTCCCCTTACTGTAAGCCTCTCTCAAGGTATGAGCATATTGGACACATCCCCCTTCATAATTCAGTTGTTCATTTCTTTCACTTGAACTATTATTTTTCCTTCCTTCCATTTGTCCTTGACTTTCACCGTAGAGTCTCCATCTTGGAAAGAGGCATCAGGTTCATCTGCTGTCATGTCTAGATTGCTAATAGCAAAGCCAGCCTCACATGTGCTTATACTCCCATCACATTGGGTAGGGTTACTTAGGCACAGGGCCAACGGGCCATCTTGATGAGTAGGCAACAGAGTAGCATTTACTCTCAGCTTCAGTTTTTCCAGATATGGGAATGGTACAAGCTTTCCTAACAGCCCCTGGGAGTTTTGCTTTACAGGTTTGGAATATAATTCTAATTCCTTGTTCAGGGACCCTCCATGTTCCCATCACTTGTAGTTGCATCTTTGATTTGGGAATGACAGAATCCAGTGGGGGGAAAGCAATTTCAGATGATTTGGGGAAGCATTACACAGCAGCGCCTCTCCTCCCTCCCCCACATCTAGTAGGAATCTGCCCAGTAGTAATTCTTTGCTTCTGGCATGTAGCATGTGCACACACTCATGGAGGCAGATAAGCCAGCCCTCCATGCCTTTATCTCCCTCAGTTTTAGATAACATATGTTTCAATTGCCCATTCCAAGTCTCTATCAAACCACTACTCTGAGGGTGATATGCACCATGGTATGGTCATTGAATATGATATTTATTGATCCATTGCTGTACTCTTTGGGCTATAAATTGCATTCCTTGGTCTAGGAAAACATTTTGTTATCATCCCATTATGATGTTTTTGACATCTGTATCCATAACAGTATATGCAAACACCATTCCAGAATTAATATCTATTCCTATGAAGACCCAAATGATAGCCATCTAGTAGGAAATGCATACGTGGACCAATATAATCAACTATCCAGTTGTATGTAGGACCTCTCCCTTCCCCTTCCCCTAGCCCCCAAATCAGCCATGTAACTTTCTGTAACCTGTGGTTTTCTTGCTGGCAGACTAAGAAGTCCTTACTGGAATGTTGTGCTTCTGAGGGTACAAGATGGCTATGTCTAGATTCAGTTCATCTCTGCATTGCAGCATCATGCCCATGTCCACTCATTTAATTTGCCCACTGGCTAATTCAAGGAAGTATAGTATCATATTCACATGCTAATTACACTTGCCTTTTGATTCAGGAAGCAGATTCTTCTGAGAGGCCCTGAGATGCCCTATTCTAATGAAGAAAAATTATTTAAGCCTCAAATTAGAAAATTGAAGGATTCTATGGTTAAAATATTGAATGATGCAGAAAGTGTCACAAGATTACAGAAAGAATGCACAGAAGGACACAATCTTTGTACCAAAAGAGATAGCATATAATCAAGAACCAATAATACTGAAGGAAGAAGATTAAGATGTACTGAAGACATTAGCAAATAACAAGACTCCAAGAATTGACAGAATGCTGATTAAAATGTTTTAAAGAGATGATGAAGATTTGGAAGTTCTCATGTGTCTGTGCCATGAATGGTGGAAGACAGCTGCCTGACTTGACTGGAAATCTTTATTTGTACTCTTTTCAAAGAAAGAAGGCAAAAGGTGGAAATTATTGAACAATATCATTAAAATTTCATGAAAGTACAATTTTACTGAAGAAAACAAAAATTTTTTAATAAAACTTTTTAAAATTAAGAAACAGTTGCAGCATTACACCCACAAGGAGCTCCCAAAAAAACAAACATCAGAAGAGGCCATAAGGGATATCACTGCTAACATCAGATGCTTCTTGGCTAAAATCAGAGACTACTAGTGTGTTAGTCCAGGTAGACTAGAGAAACAAATTCATAGATATGCATATTGTGTCAGTCCGGGTAGACTAGAGGAACAAATTTCAGAGACACGCATATAGGTATAAGGAAAGGGTTTATATACAAAAGAAATGTGACCCTAAGAAGGCATCCCAATCCAGTCCAGTGCAAAGTCATAAGTCCAATATTAACCCATATGCCCGAAATCAGTCTATAAAGTCTGCTTCTGACTCAGGAAGTCACAGGTCAGCGGGTGCAGAATTTTGGTGTTGTCAGGCATCTCCCCATGGCTCCTCACTTCCAGGGCTCAGGTCCATCAACAGCATGCCACTCCAGCTTCAGAGGTCTGTCTTCATCAGGGCAAAGCCGTGTGGTCTCTCCGCTGGCTCCTCCAACTTCTCAGACGCTGCCAGCTTGCCTGTGATTAATCGTCTCTGAAACTAACTCCCAACAACTGGGGAATATAGCTTCTTGTCTTCACGAGGGAAATACCGCGAGATTTCCCAGGAGTCTCAGGTGAAAGCCATACCCACACAGAGGCCTCATCAGCTGCTCAATGGCTTTCTCCTGATTAACAGGCTAGACTCCACCCCTACATTTCAATTATAAAATTAACATAAGCACATGACTGCCACACATATGAATATAAAGGAAAGGTTTATATATAAGAGGAATGAAATATTGAGGAAGCATCCCAACCCAGTCCAGTCCAAAGTCGTAAGTCCGATATTAGCCCATATGTCCAATACCAGTCTATAAAGTCTCCTTCCAATTCACAAAGCACATGCAGTAGAGGCGCCCCGGTGCTTGCAGGGGTCTCCCCATAACTCCTCATTTCCAGGGCTCAGGGGCCATCAGCAGTATCCATTGGCAGTGGGAGCATCTCAGCGCTGGCAGGGGTCTCTCTGTGGCTCTTCTGGCTCCAGAGGTCTGGTTCCATCAGGGAAAGCCCATGTGGCTTTTCCTCCAGCTCCTCTATTCTCCATGAATCAGGAATGATCAGCATGCTCTCATCTCATCTTGTCAGTATTCCATCATCTTGGAGACTCAATCCAGTCTCCCTTCTCCAATTGGGAAATACCGTGAGATTTCCCAGAAATCTCAGGAGAAAGCCATGCCCACACAGAGTCCTCCTTGGCTACTCTTTGGCTATCTCCAGATTGATAAGTTAGACTCCACCCCTAGACTTCCAATCATGAAATTGACACGAGTACATGACTGCCACATCTAGAAAGATGTTTACTTGTCTATGCAAAGATATTTGACTGGGCGAACCACAAAAAACCACGACTAGACTTGAGTAGAATGGCCAGGACACATTATTGTGCTCATGCAGAATTTGTGCATAGGACAAGAGACAGTCATGTGGCCAGAATAAGGCACTACTGCTTGGTTTAAAATCAGGAAAGGTGTATATTGGGTTTGTATATGCAAATAATATGAGAATGTGTTGTGTTGCAAATGAGAAGAATGTGGCATCAGAATTGGAGGAAGACTCATTAGGCTGCAGATATGTAGATGACACAGTCTTGCTTGATGAAAGCAAGGAGAACTTGAAGCGCTTGCTGATGAAGATGCAAGACTGCAGCCCCCAGGAGAGATTGCAACTTCATTCAAAGAAAGCCCAAATCCTCACTACTAGACCAAAAAAGACCAACCACTGCCATTGAGTTGATTGACACATTGCAGCCCTGTAGGACAGACTAGAACTGTCCCTGTGTGTTTCCAAAATAGTAACTCTTTACAGGAGTATAAAGCCTTGTCTCTCTCCCTTAAAATGGCTGGTGGTTTTGAAATGTTGACCTTGTAAGTTATCAGCTCTACATATAATAGATATCATGAAAAATGGAGAAAAGATCAAAAATGTCAAAGAATTTGCTTTTCTTGGCTCCACAGTCAGTGCTCATGGAAGCAGCAGTCAAGAAGTCAAAGGACATATCGCACTGGCAAACCTGCTGCACAAGACCACTTTGAAGTATTGAAGACCAAAGATGTCAATTTGAGGACTAAGATGCACCTGACTGAATAACACAATATTTTATATGATCTCATATGCCTATAAATGGTTGGCAATGAGTAAAGAAAATTGAAAAAGAATCTATGCATTTGAATTATTGTGCTAGTAGGGAGTATTGAAAATACCCCGAGATGCTAGAAGAACAAATGTCACAGGATTAGTACAGCCAGATGCTTGTTAAAGTAGAGAGACGGGCTGAGCCCTTGTGGCAGAGTGGTTGTGTGTGGGACTGCGGCTCACAGGACTGATGGTTCAAATCCAGCAGCAGCTCTCTAGGAGCAACGCTGGACTTCCTACTCCCACCAGGGCAACAATGCCACAAAAACAAACAAACAAAAGTAGAGAGGCATTAAAAAGGAGGAGGATGCTCAGGGTGGTGAAATGTCCCAGTCACTACAACCATGGGCTCAAACAGAACAAGTGTGATGGTGGCCCAGGGCTAGGCAGTGCTTCATTCTGCTGTACATGGGATCGCTATGGGCTAGAACAGAATCTATGATGCCTAGCAACCCTAATGCACCTTCTGGATTCCCATAAACTTTCATGTATCTATGTCCCACACAGGGGCCTCCGTAATAGTCCAATTTTCCAATATCTATGTCCCTGGCAAGGCCATTGGCCACCCTGCCCATGAATCAGTAAAAATTCAAGCATATAGCCTCTAACCATTGCCTCATACTTCCATCATGATTAGCAAGATACAATACAATGCATGTAGTCCATTGAGGTGATTTTTTCTTACTTTCATCAATTAGGATCTGTTCATATTTTGGTCTTTACGCAACACTTTTCTCACATTAAAGTCATCCTTTTTCCTGAAACTGCCATCTGTAAATGAGGCAGTCTTCTGCTAGCCAGCAGAAAGTTGCTTATGGGTCACTGTACAGTTGGCAATGGACTCTGGCAGCTTTTCAGGTGGTATCAGGTAAGACTCATGGGGGGCGGGAGGAAAGGCTCCTTCCTTGTTGACACAGATTTGGTTGGCACAGTGGTTGCATTGATGGACTCAAACATAATGACCCTGTGTGTAGGAGATGAAGCTCCTGGTCCTGTGCCTTCTTCACAATTGTGCCTATGTTTGCACCCATCTATACAATAACCTTCTTGAAACATAGGGTCCCTCCCTACCTTCATCCAATAGTTTGTTCTTGAATGGACCATTTCTATTTTCTTTTCTAACTGTTTGGGGCACCAGTATGCCTAGTTGAGGGTTTCTTCAACATGATCCAGGAGATTTTGGTTTTATGTCCTATTATTGAGGTTGGTCTGTATATTAGACAGGATTCTCCAGAGAAACAAAACCAGGACACTAATAATTATGTATATATTTATATAGATAAAAAGATATCTAACATAATAAATAAACAACTAATTTATAAAGCAGTACTAATGGCTCAGTGAAAGTCACTTGTGTGTGAGAGCTAGTATACTGGCAGTCCTTTGAGTCTTCAGGGCCGCCGAGTAGTCCTCCATAGAGCAATTCAGGCTATCCAGCCATTCAGGCTATCCAGCCACAAGCAGCAAACAGCAAGGCCAGTCAACAACAGTCAACCAAATGACAGAGTCCAACAGTCCCCAGCTCAAGAGATATATATTTGGGTGGCATGGCAGGGCTTGAAGGAACCTCAACTCACAGCGACACGGTCCACGGATCAGGTGCCCCATGTGTACTATAGCTTGCAAATCGAGGCACAGGATACACAAGGCTGGTCCAAAGATTCAAGAGCAAGAGAGAAAGACATGGCTCACTGAGCCATTTATAGCTATGCCTTTCAATTGATCTCTCATGTGTTCATTGGCCATGTTGTCACAACAAACTTACCTATCTTCTTTGGCCATGTTGACACAACAAACCTACCTATCAAAGTCTGTTTTGATTTTCAAGGATATCTATTGTATATCTGGGAATATCACTGGCTCCCATCCATAAACTTACTTGGAAGAAAACACTGTTTGAATGAGGGTTCGAAAATCAGCAGTCTTTGTCTGAATTACAGAAATGGGTCTCATTCTGTTTGCCTTTCAACCCTTATAAACCACATTCAGACTGACCCCTGGTGGCCTAGAGGCTGTATGTGGGACTGCAGCCCACAGGGTTGACCGTTCAAATCCAGCAGCAGTTCTCCGGGAACAAGGCTGGGCTTCCTACTTCCACCAGGGCAGTGATGCCATACACACACAAAAAATAACTAAAAATTATGAACCACATTCATATCTGATTTTAAACTTGTTTGGCACACACGCTTATGCAGACTAGAACTAGTGGCAAAAAATTGAGAATATTAATGTGGTGTCAATTTGAGGATTAAGAGTCTAAGGGTGGAGTCTAGCCTGTCAATCTGGAGATAGTCAATGTGACCTTAGTGTGGGCATGGTTATCTCCTGAGAATTCTAGGAAATCTGGCCATAAGGTGAGAGACTTACTACTCAGTTCCTTGGAGACTCTCTACTGACAAGACACATGACAGATACTGAGAGACTCTGAGTTCTGGAAACTGGAGGAGCCTTGAGGAGTCCCCTGCCAGTGCTGAGATGCTTCTATAGCCACTGGATACACAAGACTCTGCACCCACTGCCCTGTGATTGTCCTGGTATTGTTGCATGTGCTTTGTGAGTCTGAAGAGGACTTATAGATTGGTTTCAGAGATATGGACAGACTTATAACCTTGGACTGGGCTGGGCTGGGATGTTTTCTCAATGTTCAATTGCCCTTGTATATAAACCTCTCCCTTAAATGCATATGCTTGTTTATGAATTTTGTTTCTCCGGCCTACCCGAACTTACACAACTAATGTTCAGAGACTGCTGGGATTCTGCAAAAGAAAATTTCTAGATGCTGCCGCAAGATACCCACCATTTGAAAGGCAAGTACTCACCTCTTATTGGACAGTGGCTGGGGGGTGGATCGTGTTGAAGAAGACCAGGACCCCCTTAAAAATCCTAATCTTGCTCAACTAGCCAACACTCTCCTTCAGTAGAGGGAGAGTCAGAAAGAGGACACAGAGCAAGGGAGCAACATTTGCCAGAGCATTCATGTACATTGAGGGTAGACCACACTCCCAAGAAAACCTGAGTCACCTTCTCGATATGGTACTGACTCAGGATACAAGATATATCTTAATGCTGCTTCATTAACATATTGGACAACTCACTCCACAATGAACCCATAATCATAGGCATAGAAGCTAGAATTTATAATATATTGCAAAATGGAGGACTATAGCTAGAACTTTGCTTGCTGAAATTGAGGAAGACAAGGTCAATAAAGATCAAAGAATGCAACCTTCCATATGTATTACAACTCAAGGGAAAGAAAACAAAAATCTTCACCACTGTACCAGTAATGAACATACAATAAATAGAAAAAAGAATAAGGTTATTGAAATTTCATTTTCTTTGGCTCCACAATCAATTTTCATGGACGCAGCAGGCAAGAAATCAAAGGATGTAAGTCAAGGCACTGGGCAAAGCTGCTACATACGACCTCTTTAAAGTATTAAAGAACAAAATGATACTTTTGTCAAGGTGTGCCAGACTCAAGCCATAGTATTTTTAATGATTTCATGTGCATGTGAGTCCTGGGTTTTTAACGGAAACTAATGAGGAGTTGATGCATTTGAATTGCGGTGTTGGTAAAGAATACTGAAAATACAATGGACTGCTGAAAGAGCAAACAATCCATCTTGGAAGAAATAAAAGGAGAATCGTCACACACTATGGACATGTTATCAGGCGGAATGAGTCCAGAGAGACAGACTTCATGCTTGGCAGCAGGTCTGCAAAAAAGAGGAAGACCCTCAATGAGATGGATTGACAGAGTGTCTGCAACAATCGACCCAAGCATAACAATTGTGAGCTTGGCACAGAATGCAATAGTATTTCATTCTGTTAGACAGTGGTCACTGATGGTCAGGACCATCTGGAGGCCCCCTAACAGCAACAACAGTATAGTTAGAGAAGCCAGAGTTTATAGGTCATGCTCATTGCAGCGAATCCATCTGCTTCCCCTCTTCAGGCTTGGGGGCTCAATGGACCTTTCTTATTTCTCTTTGCACTCACATTTAAGTCTTATACTTTATCCAGAATATGAGAGGTGCTTAGCAAATGTTTATTGAATTGAGTAATGTAGGCAAAAGACAAATGACTTGACATCACCATGGAATGTTGTCCTTGATCTGCTGCATCTTTATGAGGGAGAGGAATGGGACAAAGGGAATAGCAGAAAGAATATATATATATATTTTAATTTTTAAAAGTACCATGGTTGGAAGTCAATTATGTTCAAGTTTATTATTATTATTATTATTACCTTACAAGATAGGAGGTAAAAATCTCTAACTCATATGACTTAAGAACAGCAGAATGTATTAATTCCAGAGATTTAACCAGCTGCTCTGGGATAAAGCTGGGCTGTGAAAATGAGTTTGCTCCAAGTGGGGTCACAGATCTCTGAATCTAAAAATTTATCCTCAGCCAGAATTTCACAAAATTCCATTCTGGGTGTGCCCCCAGTTTCTCCTAAATGCAAACTCCACCCACACTCCAGAGCCCTACAACTCTGTCAAACAAATGTTGGGCTCGATTTTGTATGCAAACTTGAGTCTGAGCCACGGAATTTCAGAGCTGTGCCTGCAAGTCTGGAATTTAAATATTAGCTTTGCCAACCTGGAAAGCTTTGATCTCCCAAGTTTACGCTCACAAATATTGATAACACTGCTCAAGTCACAAGCAAGAGCACCAGGTCTGCAGCCCATGCCTGCCAAGTGCGTGCCTGTGTATATAGAACTACACTGAGATCAAAACGGATTTAGGTTACCCGAGAGCTTATCTGATGGTGGGGAAGCCCAGCTCAGCGTGCAAGTAAGGCAGAGTTCCCTTTCATGTGGCTGAAAACGCTCCCTTCACTCTATAGGACAGACTCAGGAGTGAACTGTAGATGAACTCCCGAGAAACAAGGCCCTTGCAATATGACCCAAACAGTCTTCATCCTCAGAGTCAGTTTCTTCATTGGAGAATACCTGCCATAGTTGCTAAGAATTTGGCTTGTACCAGGAGCCTGACAGGTCCATAGGATAGTAATAATAATAATTATAATAACATTCTCAAACTCACTGCCATTGAGTTGATTATGATGCATGGTGACCCTACAAGACAGAGTAGAACTGTGCCTCTGTGCCTTTATTTAAAAAAGAAAAAAAAATTTCAAAACCACTTTTTTGGGAGTTAATACAGATATCATGTCATTCCACAGTTCAGTCACATCAAGCAGTATCGCACAAGTGCCGCCACAATCAGTTTCAAAGCATTCTTCACCTTGGACTCCTTGATATCACCTCTCTTTTACTCTCCTTGCCTCCCCCTCCATCACTGTACTGCCCTCAAGAAACGCTTGTTCTTCTTGCTGTCCCTCTAGGTTCATCAATCCTGGGTTCCACATACTGAAAAACAGAAAGGCATATAAGAAAAGTTAAAGAGGATGGCCCTCAATAATATAACGCGTCTGAGATAAACCATCAAAAACCAAAGCGAAAATACAGAGACTTAAATCTTTATGCGAGCAGGAAGTCTCATCTCTCCCCCAGAGGAGCTGATGGTTTTGAACTGCTGATGTTGCAGTTAGCAGCCTAACTCTTGCCCTTTATGTCATCAGTGGTCCTCGATATAATTTGCAAGACATATTCACTGGATACTCTTCTAAGAAGGCACTCTGGTAACAAAGCAATTAAGGGATTAGACTACTAACGGAAAGTTGTAAACTGCTGAAAGATGAGGCAGAAAAAAGAGGAGAAAAAAGAGGCAGTCTGCTTCTACAACGGTTACAGCCTTGGAGAAGTTATGGGCAGCTCTTCTCTGCCCTATAGCGCCTCTATGAGTCAGAATGAACGAGACAATAGTGGGCAGTGCACATTCTGAGAATTTCGTGTATTCAAAGTAATTTCATCCACATAACAATTAGATGAAGTTGGTCCTACGATTGTCTTCATTTTTCAAATGAGGAAACTGAAGCCAGAGGATGTAATTAGCTGAAGGTTACCCTGCAAACAAAATGGCACGGTTAGGATTTGGACACATTACCTCTCTCCATCTTCTAGGGACCTAATGGTCCAATCACACCCCACCCAGGGACACTCCATGTGTCAAGCTAGCACTAGGCACCCTCCATCTGACTGGCTGTGATGATGTCTGCCTCTAGGCTTTTCTCTCCAGGATCTTCTGGGTAGAATCAAACTACCACCTTTACATTAGTAGGTGAGAACATTAACCATTCTCACCACCCAAAGATCAGTCATTTTACATTTGTCTTAAAACAATGCACTATAAAAATCATATTGCTACCTTTTAGTGGGTTTTGAATGGCTGTGACCTTTGGGGAGCAGATTGTCTTACCTCTCTTTTAAGGATATCTCTGGATGGGTTTAGTAGTCAAATGCTTAACTGATTATGCACCATCCCCCACCCAAAATGGCTTCTGCATATTTTAAGCTTGCATTTTTAATAAATTAATACAGTGACTACAACAATGGGTTTAAACATAATCGTGAGGATGGTGCCAGACTAAGCAGTGTTTGGTTTCATTGTGCAGACGGTCCCTGGGAGCCACACATAACTCCACAGCACCTAACAACAATGACATTTAGAGAAGAGCATGTGATTCTATGTCAACACCCAAAGCCTGAAATGTTTGCTATATACAGTTGAACCCCAGGACTCGACCACATCAGAGCTTCGACATAATCAGATTTCAACCTGAAAAGTCGAGAGCATTTTGCATCAGAGCTCGAATAAAACATCAGAATCTGACCCAACGCAAGTGATCTGTGTAAACAAAAGCTGTTCATGTTTCAGTCACTCAGCATTAGTTGGCATTGTTAGTGTGCGTTGTTTAAACCTTAAATGACTGTGTTCCAAACATTTTGCTATAATTTTCTTCATTTTTGTGGCTTTTGGTACTGTTTTTTGATAAACATAGCATGGGTCCTAACAAAGAGTTTTTTGCAAAGAATCATCATGATAAGGAACTGGTTAACTGTGTTATTGGTATGGTTGATGGTAATTTAGTAAATCTTTTTGGAAATCAGGTAAGGAAATGCCAACAGTAGTTCACATTGGACAGATTTTTTTTTTTTAGAGAATCCAGCCAGGTCCTAGTAAAAAAAAAAAAAAAGCAAAGAAGGGAAAAACAATTCCTGAAAAGCAGCTACCGTTGATTTTATGGAAGGGGATTCCCTTCCCAAGCAATGACTCTCCACACCTCCTCTCCACATCCGTGTCCGCAGATCCAGATCCTCATCCAGCTCAAGGTATGGGCCACCCTGTATTTTAATGCTGTGTTTCTTATTTCTATTATATTACTTAATTCTGAACTTATTTGCTTTGAATTTTCTGTGTAACTGTTTTGTATAAAAAGGCGAGGTTAGGGTAAAAGCTTGGTGGTTAAGAATGGATTAATCCATTTTCAGTTATTTCTTATGAGAAAAAAGTGATTTGAAACTCAAATGTATCGCTTCTCAATGCTCCTTCTAGAACAGATTCACATTGAGATCTGGGGTTCTACTGTATATATTAACCCCTGCTACATACTGTACCTTTTCCATGCTGATCTAAAGTACTGTTATTCAGGTCACAGGAGTAATGGGAGTTGTGGTGCATATTATTTAGGGAACATTATTCCCTTTCATCCAACCTCAATGTCCCCATATAAAAGGAGCGGCGAGAGGTCTGTCCGCCTCCTTTCAGCTCTGATCTGCCCTAATGGAAGAAGGTCTTAGTAGCCTAATGCTGTACTGATATTTTGTTTTTCCTATTCCACTATCTGTCTTACTATTCCGTCACCTAGATTATTGTAAGGAATTTGGATATGTGTATTCCAATGCTGGGGGGAAACTATAATCACCACCCCCCTACAAAAAAACTATGGAAGCTAAAAATTTATTTTCATTTAAAGTATCAGAACTTCTTTAATGTGCTCTGAACACAGACCATCCTCCTTCCCCATTTTTCTTCCCCCCTTCCCCTGTCTTCCTACACCCTGTCTTATAAGCTCACTTAGACACTTTGCTTGTTCTGCCTGTTCAGTGGTACATCAAATTGTTAATTTCCTTAGAGATATTTCATTTCTGATCCTCCCATTTTCTGATACTTCATTTCTTCTTGCCTAGTCCCCCATGGTGTCCAAACAGCAAGCAACCCACTCATTTCTCCTGCTTTCGATGTCTAGTGTCAGACACACATCTTCTCTGCTTTTTATGATTTTTCCCTTAGGCCTGGTTTCCTAGCATTCTAAGAAAAAAGGTGGCTCTAAAAAAATATATCTTCTGATTTCCCAGTCCTTTTGCTGCTACTGGATTTGAACTGCCAAGCCAGTGGGCCACAGTCCCGCACTCAACCACTACGTCACCAGGGCTCAGCATTCCAAAGTCCTTTTGACAACCACCCTTCACCAACAAAAAGAAACCCAATCCAGAACTCTCTTTGAGACATCATGACCTCATTCTAGTCTTCAATAGCTGTCCAGAACAAGGGCTGACAAGCAGACACACTAGTCGAGACACGCCTATGAAGGGATCCCAAATGGGCAACAGGCCTGTGACAACCATGGTTTGAATTTGTCCTCATCTTATTCAAGGGAGAGTATGTCTCTGTCTGTTCAGACTCTCATCATTATCTCCCCAACAATTGCAGTAGGTGTCCAAGAGTTTTCCTGCCTCTAGGTTCCTCCACCCATGTCAAATCCTTCACCACTTTTTCAGTCAAAGGAACTGCACCAAAATACAGTGCAACCTGAGCCACTCCTCAGCTTAAAAGCCTTCAGGGATTCCTCAGTGTTTGTAGACTGGTGACAAGTTTAGGTTATGTTTTTTACGTTAATGAGGTATGATTCTGTCTCATTAACATAAAAACCCTAACCAAATCTTCATTTAACATAGCCTCGTCTCATGAACATACAGAAATCAAGATTGCTAATAAATCACATATGGAGGATAATTACATCAGATCACTTCCAAGGGGTGATTACATCACTGTATGCCTGCCAAAGCACTGAGAGTCAGGAGCTAACCAAGTTGACACAGATTTTGGGGTGGGAGGGGACACCATTCAATCCATGACATATATCAAGTATTTAACACAATGCTAACATTTACTTGGTATTCCAAATACACGTATTATTATCTTTATTAAAATAAAGGCTTAGTTAAGAAGCCCTAGAGGTGGTACAATGGGTAAGACCTCAGCTGCTAGTCCACATTTGAGGACTCTGAGGGAGAAGAATGTGAGGGACAAGGCTACTCTCTCACATGGAGGAGGACGAGTTGGCATGAACTTGACAGAAACCAACAGATGCTTCAAGAAAATCTCTTGCAGCCACGGAGTCAATTCTGACTCCTGGAGAGGTGCTCCAAACTGCCATCACCTAAGCATCAACTCAGAGGGACACCCCCTTCCCCCCCCTCCACTTCCATGGCTTTCCAAGACTGTAACTGATTACAAGAATAGAAAGCTCCATCATTTTCCTGAGAGAGGTGTTTTGTGTCCATTTTTAAAAAGGGATCATTGGTTTCATGATTTCCTATTATCCCCCTCTCCCTACCCTTCCCAGGATGTGCATTCCAAGCTAGGCGGTTTGCTTCAGCTCTGGAGTACTGGTGCTAAAAGCTCCTGGGACTCCTGGATGTTGGACAGCTTGACTGCAGGTGCTCCTGGTGATTGTAAACCCTGGGGCCTGTCAGTTTGTGTCCTGAAGCCTCTGACTTCCCAGAACCCATAGTCCCCGGTTCCTGTTCAGCTGCTGCTCTTTCTGTAAGATCTTTGCAGGCCCCACTGCCCCTTCTGGTAAGTGCGGGTGGGCACAGGAAGGCTGCTTCCACTTTCACATTCGCTGAGAGAGGGAGACTTCTCAAGCATGGAGGGGAACATTCCTTTCTCCTTAGGCCTAACCTCAAGCCTGTTCCCATACTCCTTGTTTTCTTTGAAGCTAGACTTCATTTTCTAACGAAAGGAGAGGTTCCCTCAACATAAAAGCTTATCTTTTCCAGAGAAATGCAAGAGAAGAAAACCTGGAGACAAACCCCGATGCCAAGTCTGTTCTCTGCTCAACACGTTTGCAACTTCACACGCACTAATTTCCAGGCCCCTGTGCAGCTGGCCTCATTGCAGCTTAACAGATGTGGCACAATGTGACCAATGCTACAGTGATCCCTGATGGGGCCCTGGTGGCAGAGTGGATTGTGGCAGTCATGTACTTATGTTAATTTCATCATTGAGATGTAGGGGTGGAGTCTAGCCTTTTAATCTGGAAATAGCCATTGAGTAGCCAATGAGGCCTCTGTGTGGGCCTGGCTTTCTCCTGATACGTCTGGGAAATCTCACGATATTTCCTTCATGAAGATCAGAAGCTATCTCCTCTGTTGTTGAGAGTTAGTCTCACAGACAAGACAAGATGGCAGTGTCAGAGGAGCCGGAGAAGCTACAGGGCTTGGCCCTGATGGAGCCAGACTTCTGAAGCTGGAGAGGCCATGTGGAGACCCCTGCCAGCGATGAGTTGCTTCTGTCACCAATGGATGCTGTTGATGAACCCTGAGCCCTGGAAGCGAGGAACCATGGGGAGACCCCTGCCAGCATGGGGATTCTGCACCTACTGACCTGTGACTTCATGAGTCGGAAGGAGACATTATAGACTAGTATCGGGCATATGGGCTAATATTGGTCTCATGACTTTGAACTGGACTAAGTTGGGATATTTCTCAGTGTTCCATTCCTTTTGTATATAAGCCCTTTCCTTATATCCATATGCGTGTCTGTAAATTTGTTCCTCTAGTCTACCTGGACTAACACATGGATCCTATGTTGGACGATGATCTTCGAGGCCAGCAACTCAACACCATTAGCTATACTACAGAAGAAAGAGGAGGCTTCTTACTCCCACTATGAGGTACAGAAATCCTGGTACTATGGGAGTTAAGTTCAAAATCAACGATGACAAGAAGTCCCCAAATGGAATTAATCTGCTGCTTCTGAAGCATGGGTACAGTTCTCTTACTTTGTGCCCAGTCATCTGGATGTTGACTTGTGCCCACCCCTGTCTCCTCCAGTGATCAACTTTTGAGCAAATGTGCAAAAGTTCAAACATACCAGCAGGTCCAAAAGATGGGACTGTCTCCTTCTGTAAAGACTCCAGCATTGAAAAGACGATGGGATCATTGTACAATCTCTTGTAGAGTCAACAGGGTTTGGAATGATCTATCTCCTCCACTTGACTGTCCTTCCCTCTAGGCTAGAGAAGCTGATGAATGCATGTCCCTCTCCCACACCCCACTGCCCAGACTGAGGCAGGGAAAGGATAGGTGACCTCAGAAGCTGAAAACAGGCCAATGTGCTCGGTGGTGAGAATTAATGCAGGAGAGAGAAACAGCAAAGCTGGAAACACATGCAGAGAGGCCATGGTAAGGGTCCCACATTGAATTCTGAGTGCAAAGATAAGTCTTTGGAGATGGGTGCTTACATAGTCAAGATCGTGCCACAAAAGGTTCATTCTGTCTTTTGTGTGGGGAATAGTTGGGAAAGGAATGGGCTAGGCAACCAAAGGTCCAGGTTAGAGACAATTAAGTATATCAGGTAAGAGTTAAGGAAGTCTATCTAATCAGTCTGAGTCACTGGCAGATCCCCGCTACTCACAGGCAAGAGTCTCCAACAGCCCTACTATCAGACAGAGACCATGGTAACCTTGATTATGCTGGTTCAAACTCGACACTTGGGACACTTGGCGATAGACCTGACCTGAATCTCTTCTGGATGCAAGTATCTCCTACTGGTTCCATGACAGAAATTTCTTCCCTGCCTTTTTGGATGTTGTTGGGATGTTGGGGGTCTTTTCCTTCCTACAAATTATTTGTATTTTTGTCCGTGTGCTGTTGTTTTTATCCTTACCACTTTAGTGTAATTTTGTTTGTTACTGTTTTCTGTTGTTTCCCAGTTGTGCTGCATGGGAGGAGTGGATGCACACTGAGAAAAAGGGATACAAGGGCATATAGGGAAAGCAGGAATCAGGGAGTACATAGGGAGGGAAAGGTGATTTGGGGAGTAAATAAAGACTAGAGAGAGGAAGGAACATTAGAACAGATAGTGATTGTTTAACTCATCTTAAAGGCAATTTAACCATGGGGGGAAGGGAGGAACCTTTAAAATTGATTTGATGAGGGTTGCACAAAAGAACTTGATATGATTAGAAGATTGAATTGTATGACATATAAATTATGTGCCAATAAAACTGCTAGAGGGAGAAGTTTAATACACAGCATAGGTCAATCTTGAAAACATCACAATGAAGAAAAACACTCACGGACACAAAAGGACACATATTATATAATCCCACTTACATGAATATTTCAAGTAGACATAGGCAACGAGACCAAAGCCTACTAGTGGTTAGCAAGAGCAAGGAAGGAGCTGTGGAGTCTCAAGGTTAAGAGCTCTCTGCTAACTGAAAGGTCAACAGTTTGACACTAGCAGAGTCAAGGGGGAAAAAGTTCTGGTAGTTTGTTCCTGTAAAGATAATAGTTGGAACCCTCCTCCATCACAGAGGGCCAGCTTCAATGAGTCAGAACCAACTTAATATACACAACAGGGGCAGATGGGAGGGGAGCCAGGAAAGGGCATTGAGGTTCTGTGCTGGTGATGCAAATTTTAGAGATGGGAAATTGTTGCACCACGGGGAGTTGTAAACGTAAGCATGATTAAATTGGCAAAGTCATATTACCTATGTCACCAGAATTTTAAAGAACGAATGTGAAAAAGAGCTAGGGGAGTCTCTCTAGGTCAGTGACTGCCCCAAAAGTCTCCCTAGGTCAGTGGCTGCCCTGATTGGGCACAGGAATCACCAGGAGGGCGGGTTAAAGCACTGAACAGCCGCGACCTGAGAATTTGCATTGCTAACAAGTTCCCATTGTGATGCTGATACTGCTAGCTCCTGAACCCCAGTCTTAGGGAATGAATGGGCCTAGGGCTGGGGTGAACAGAAGCTAAGGCCTAGGGTTCTCTGAGGTCTTCTGGATGAAGTAAGCAAAGTGGATGTGGTGCAGAGAGGTGACGTGTCTCCTGTGTGGGCATCCTGGGGATGACCTCTCCTCAGAGAAACCATTCTGGAAAAAGAACTCTTGGGATGAGCTCAAAAATCTCCCTATTCACTGCCACTCAGTTAGTTCTGACTCCATCCGACCTTATAAATAGGGCAAGGTGCAACTACCCAGTAGTCTTGGGTTTCTAAGACTAACTTTTTTTTTCCCAATGATTTTATTGGGGGCTTTTACAGTCTTATAACATTCAATACATCATTTGTATCAAGCATATTTGTACACGTTTCCATCTTCATTTTCAAATATTTTCTACTTGAGTTCTTGGTATAAGCTCCTCTTTCTCCTCCCCCCTTTTTATAATAAATCATTTTATTGGGGGCTCATACAACTCCCATCGCAATCCATATTGTATGCATCAATTGTATGCAGGCCACATTTGCACACTTGTTGTCATCATCACTCTCAAAACCTCCTCCCTCCACTTCAACTCCCAGTACCAGCTCCCCATATTTCCCTTCCCTTCCTCCTTCCCCTCCCCAATGAGCCCTTAATAATTTACAAATTGTTATTACTTTTTCATATTGTACACTGTCCAATGTGTCCCGTCACACATTTCCCTGTTGTCTGTGCCCCAGACAGGAGGTTATATGTAGATCCCTGAAATTGGTTCCCCCTTTCTATTCTACCATCCCTCCACCGGCCCAGTATCACCACTCCCACCACTAGTCCTGAGGGATCATCTATCCTAAATTCCCCATGTTTCTGACTCCAGTGTACATCACCTGGTCAAGCTGGATTTGTAAGACTAACTTTTTACAAGGTAGAAAGCCTCATCTTTCTCTCAAGTAGCAACTGGTGGTTTCAAACTGCTGAGGTTAGGAGTCAAACCACTATACCACCAGGACTCCTTGCATTGAGGTATACTGGTTAAATAGAAGTTAAGGAGCTAGTAGTTTATGTTTCAAGGAAACAGTAGAAAGAGCAGAAAGAAGTCAAGGAGGTAAGAAATGGTAAGGTATATTTCATTTGAAAAACTGAGGCCAAGAGAGTCCCAAATGAAGCTGGCACGGGGAAGGACTGTGTCATGAAACCTGTGTATGCTCTTCCAGGTAAGGAGTTTGGACTTGGTCTTAGAGAACTGAAGTTTGGAACTCTTTGGGGTGGGTAGGGGGGAAGGGACATTGGCATAGATCTTGCTGAAAACCTAATCAAAGTCAATGTACACAAAAAAGAACTAGAAGATGCATTTCTGAGTGCTCGCCAATTCCCTGAAGTGTGTCCATGGGGTTCAAATAAAGAACCTCTGCCGTGGGTGATGGGTTTTATGCAGCGAGGCCTCGTACTTAGATTTTTATTTTAGAAGAATGTCTTAGTGCTTATGTCAAGAATGGGTTTGAGCAGGGTCAATGGCACAGAAAAGTTAGGGTTCAGGAGTCTGGGTGAGAGATGAGAAATGGCCGATCGGGTAGAGAGCTAGTGGAGTATCTAGACAAAATTGCTTTAGGCTCCTGAATGTCAAGATGAAACTGAGTTTCTTAGCCAGGTCACTTTGCTCCACTCAAAAGGTGTTGTTTAAGAACTGAACGTCAAGGTCTTCTTTGACTGGATTGAACCTAGGCTCATGGACAATGAAGGCTAGTCAAGCAAGATGAGCTTTTGTCACTGTCACACATCACCAGCTACATGGAGCCCACAAACGTGGGCCTTTGAGGGATGGAAGCCAAGGTCATGGAGGAAAGATGACAATATGACTTATATGACCTAAGGAGAGGCTGCAGGGGTAAAGTGACTTCCTGGATGGTAGCTGATGTGTCATTAATTCCAAAGATTTCACAACAGCTCAGAGAAGCAGGCAGAACTAAGATGATTATCTCTATCTCGGTTTTACAAAGGAGAAACCAGACACCACTAAAGGTATGACATTGTCCAAAGACTCTTGCAAACATCAGGAAAAGTCTGGGCTGGGAACTTCTGTCAGTCTTTGCTTCTGGCAGGTTCTGCAGCTTTGAACTTTCCCAGTGACTCTAAACTCCTTGAATGCTGGATTTTGAATTACCCAGTTCTAACAAAAGACCTTCCATCATTCATATATGCCTTTGTCTTTTTATCTGTTTGTCCTCTTAACCCAAGGCCTACCCTCAATCACTGTGAAGCTCAGAGACTCTCTGGCTTGTGGTTTTCCTCCATAGTTAGAATGAGAAAATTGTACTAAATGTTCCTGAAGTTTGTTTGTTTGTTTGAATCTGAACAGCAGTGATTCTGCAAAGACTTCAGCAACTCCAAAGTCTGACCCAGCTCTAGAGTGACCCTTGGCTCTCACTATCTCAAATCCATTTTATAAATAGTTATCAGGGAATCATAAAACAATCATAACGACAGTAAGAATCACTTATGTTTGTCTTTCTGCTCCTGGGCCAAGCACAGACTTGTCCCTTTAAGAGGGTCTTAGGTTTCTGGAGTTGGTAATACCTGGGTTCTTGACGCAGAAGTCCATTTTGTAATCCTTGTTGGTTTTTATGAAGGACAGGGCAGGTTTCAGGTTTTATAGTCTCAAAGGGGTTCACAACTGGGCCCAAACTTGGAAAAGAGCATCCACACATGGGGAACTTGGGGGATCCAGAAATAGAGAAGCCCAAGAAGCCTGGAGGCTAAGCACATGTGAGCCTAGAGGCGATGGGTCCCAAAGGAGGTCCAGAGTGGGTGCATGTGCATCTGCACATGGGGAGGGAGGGAAGCCCTCCCCATATACCCTGCCTCAGACCAGGAGCAAGAGAGTGTCCCAGAGTGTGCTTCTTGCTTTTATGGTAGCCCACCCACAGGCTGGGGAAGTCATGGTTGATGGTATTGGTGCATTCCAACAGCTTAATTGGGCTCACCTGGATGATGTCATAAGCCTAGACCAAGTTGGCCTTCCAGGTGTACTTTCCAATGGCTCCGGGGTTTGAGTATGAGCATGCTCAGTTTGGGGTCTTCCTAAGTATCTAATGGTTGCCTGATATCTTTCCAACCTCCTGCATGGGGGTCATTACAAGTATGCAAGGGACAGCCCTCTGTCCCTCAGCTATCTACCTAACAAAGGATTCTTATTATTGTCCCATCAACTAAAAACAGTAGAAATTTATAGACAGGTCTCATTACTTAATGCTAAGGACACACAGGCAGCTACCTGTGGCAGCTAATCAAAACATCTGCCCCAGGGTCCGTTCCCCTAGCCCCTAGGAGTCAGATGGGGTTCAAAATTCAGGGAAGATGTGGGCAACTACCAATTGAGTTCTTTGCGATAGGAACCCCACCACCATTTGGTGGTGTATTCTATCTCTGTTCTTATTTAAAGATGGTGTTATGACACACTATTTTTCATTACCTGCAAGGACAGACCTAAATATATCCCTGAAGAGGGAGTTGTCAGACTTAACCATTAAAAATACAAAATACCCAAATATATTTGAATTACAAACACACATGAGTACTTAGTGTAAGTAGAAGCAGTAAAATGGTAGACTAGGAAGGCATGCTATGTAGACCCTCTACAGCAAAGACAACAGAACCAAAATGAAACATACAAATGATACTCCTGAACCCTAGATGTCAGTAGAAAGGATAGAGAAGGGGACGATATACCCACTAGGACAAGAAACAAAGAAAGGAGACAGAAAGTACATTGTCAGCTGACCTTACACAGGTAGGCCATTTTGAAATTCTTCAGGCGGCATTTGATGGGAACAGTGATCTGATATTCCACTTCACAAGCTTAAGACCGCAGAGGTAACCACACTGATAATTGAAAGTGAGAAAGACAAAGTCCTCTGCTCATTTCCCACACCCTCCCGGTGATAAGAAGTGAGACCAGCTCTCACCCTTACCTTCCCAGCAGCTGGAGACACCACCCACCCTGAGGTCAGAGACATGCTCTTGCAGATGGGTCACCACTCCCTATCTACAGGTTCTTGGGAGTCATCTCATCAGACCATATGAAGTCACAGTGCCTGTCCCTAGTGTCTCCCTACCCCCACCTCCCAACCCCGGCCAGACAGACAAAAATTCCTTCATAACCCAGATCCCAGTTGCCCCGTGGGCATGATAAAGCTCAAGGAACAGATACTCCAATCCGAGACACCTGAGCTTGCAAAAATTTATTTTGGCTCCAGAGCCCTTACCCTAGGCTCTTAGGCCATGTAAGATTACTGTCCTCTTCCCGCACTACCACCCCTCACACCATGAGTTCCTTGGCTGACAGTGTGGCGCCTTCAGTTCTCTTCTCTCACAGCCCTGTCCTTCCCGAGTTTTCTCGTGTGTGTGTGTGTGTGTGTGTGTGTGCATGTTTTCTTTTCTTCCCTCTCCCTTATTTTCTCTTTTCTTTCTCTGCTTTCTTTTTATCTTTCTTTTCTTATTATCCTTTCTCTTCTTTTTTCCTCTTGGTTTTTTCTCTTTACTATTCTCTTGTCTCTTTCTCTTTTCTCTCTCCCCCAGTTTTATTCTGTTTTTCTTTTACTTTTTTCCTTTCCAGTTATTAAAGTTCTATTTTCATGCTTTTGCTCGAATCCTTTCCCCCATTTCTTTTCTTTTTCTTTTTTCCTATTTTCTGGTATTTCTCTCTCTCTCTCTCTCTCTCTCTCTCTCTCTCTCTCTCTCTCTACTATGTGGGTGTGATTACTGCTTGGAGAGCTGACTTGAAGCACTTGGCTAAATCAATTACTAAGGACAGGGATGACCTCTTCCACTTCATTTACATTGAAGAGTCCTTTAGGTTTCTTCAAAATGTCCCTGCGGGAACCAGAAATAGAACCCTGAACTGAAACAGCCTCCAGTAGTCTAGACTTGGCTCACTGGTTGTCCAAAACCCTGGTTCAGTTTTCAAATCCCTACACCATATGGAATATACCCAAAATATTATGTCTCTTTGCTTCTCTACTCTTATCTCATGACATGGCCCTTCTGTCCAACTATTTGGAGGGTTAAAATGGCTAATAATTGTGCCATTCTGAACTTTAACTACTACTTCTGTAATAGTGAGAAATAAAGAAAAGCTCACATTTGGTTCTCAATCCTGGCCAGGAAGGGGTGGTACACTGTCTTAGGAGGGTGTTACACCTGGATGGCCTAGCTGGGCCAGGTGAATTCAATTCAGCTAATGGATCCACCAAGATCACTAACCACGCCTCCAAGCAGAGGAGCTGAAAAACTAGAATCCAGAGGCTTGTGACCTTCCTTCTGCTTCCCCAGCTATTCCTTTGGAGGTCGTGCAGTGATCTTCACTGGCCTTCAGGACTCCACATGCCCTGGGGAGCCTGTGTAAACCTAAAGCTTCTTTGTTAAGTCATTTTAATGGGGGCTCTTACAGCTCTTATAACATATCATAAATCAATTGTATCCAGCATATTTGTACATATGTTTCCATCATTTCCAAAATATTTTTGCTGGAGCCCTCACTATAAATTTTTTTTAATCACTTTATTGGGAGCTCATACAACTCCTATCATGATCAATACATATGTCATTTTTATGCAGACCACATTTGCACATTTGTTGCCATCATCATTCTCGAAACATCCTCCTTCTACCTAGGCCCCTGGTACCAGCTCCCCATATTTCCCTTCCCTCCCCAATGTCCTTTCCCCAAGAACCCTTAATAAATTACAAATTGTCATTATTTTTGTCATATTAAACTGTCTGATGTGTCCCTTCACCCACTTCCCTGTTGTCCGTACCCCAGAGAGGAGGTCATACGTAGCTCCCTATAATAGGTTCCCTTTTCTACTCCACCTTCTCACCACCTCCCTGGCATCACCACTCTTACTCTTACCCCTGGTTCAGAAAGACCTTCTGTCCTAAATTACCCCTGTTTCCAGCTACAGTGTACATCCCCTGGTCTAGCTCGATTTGTAAGGTAGAATTGGGATCATGATCATGGGTGAAAGGAAGCATTTAAGAGCTAGAGGAAAGTTGCATTTTTCACTGTTGCTTCACTGTACCTTGACTGACTCATCTCTTCCCTAAAATTCCTTTGTAAGGGGTTGTTGCTTTACCTATTATTGGACTTTGTGTCCTCAATCTGTACTTCCCATCATTTATAATGATATAATTTTTGGTTCTTTGATGCCTGATACCTGATTCTTTTGACACCTCTTCCTTGCACAGGCTGGTGTGCTTCTTCCATGTGGGCTTTGTTGCTTCTGAGCTAGATGGCCTCTTGTTTACTTTCAAGCCTTAAGACCCCAGATGCTATATCTTTTGATAGCAAGGCACCATTAGCTTACTTCACCACTTTTGTTTATTCACATTTGTCTCCAGTGATTGTGTCAGGAAGGTGAGCATCGTGGAATGCCAATTTAATAGAACAAAGTGTTCTTGCATTGAGGAAGTAATTGAGTAGAGGTCCAATGCCCATCTGCTGTCTTAATACTAACCCTATAAATGTATGCACATAGATCTATTTCCCCATTGTCATATATAAATATATTCACCTATGTGCATGCCGGTATTTAAACAACTATAAATGCCTTTTAACCCCAGTTATTTCCTGTATTTCCTTTTACTTTCCTCTTGTCCCACTATCATGCTCAGTCTCCTCTGGAGTTTCAGTCATTTCTCTCTGTTGCATTACTCTTGCACAATCCCTTTCCTAAAACTCACTTGGATCAGGAACCCGACTTTGGTGTGAATTCTTTCCTCCTGGAGCCAAGGACCAAGATATCTAACAGGTTCTCTCTTATTTCCCCTTTGTTAGTCAATAAACAGAGGCCCAAATAAGTTATTTTCTTGGAATTTCCTTATGTGGAATGTTACAGATTTCTGAGAGAAGAGTATTAACACTCTAAGGATTTCCTGAACTCAAGGATCCACGGAGGATTCCCAGACCTCCCAGCCCAGAACATCGGGTTTGAAATATAAATATAAGGGGTTGTTCTGCAGAGCAGACATTGAGGTTGAAGCCTGTTTTACTCTTGGCTGGCATCCCAGACAGACTTCTGGCTTGGAAAAAAACCCTCACCTTCTTGTCCTACTGTGACCCTGACAACAACCCCCACCCTGTACCAAGTCCCACCCCTGCCCTGTATCGAGTGGTTTCTATCAACATAGCATGTTTGTGCTCCTTGGGAAACTGGCCTCTCACATGCTTTCGATCTGCCCTGTCTTTCCTAATTATCGAGACATCCCAGAGCAGGTCACGTTGAGATGAGATGCATTTGGGTAGGTTCCCTCTTCCTGCCTCAGCAGTCTGCCTAGATCAGCCAGGCAGAGCAGAGTCTCGAATACAGACCAGTCCCCTACCCCACCACCTCAACTGTGGGATAAAAAAAGGGTTCTTCCCCAGGCTGTCTCCCCCAAATATAGGCCAAGTCTAAGACACTGCTTGCTACGCATGGTAAAGGACTGGACACTTGGAAGTCGGTGCAAGCTGCTTAGCGGTTATTCCCTCTAAGTCTTATCAGCCGTCTAGAGCAGTCAGACTGTATGGTGCAGTGGTTCTCAACTCTAGGTCATGACCCCTTTGGGGGTTGAACAACCCTTTCACAGGGTTGCCTATGACAGTTGGAAAACACACATTCCCCATGGTTTTAGGAATGGAGACACCGATTCTCTATCAGTCTCCATTAGAAGTAAATATTTCGAGGAGCTAATACCAAAGGCTTAAGTAGGAAGAAAATGTTTTGAGAATGATGATGGCAACAAATGTACAAATGTGGTTTGCATACAATAGATTGTGATGAGTTGTATAAGCCCCCGTTAAAATGATTTAATTAAAAAATATTTCACAATATAGAATTACATATTGTTTTTTTCATTACTATGCTTTAATTATGTTTATTTTGTAACAGTGAAAATGCATCCTGCATATCAGATGTATACATGATGGTTCATAACTAGCGAAATTATAGTTATGAAGTTGCGATGAAAACAATTGTATGGTTGGGGGTTACCATAACATAAGGAACTATATTAAAGGGTCCTGTCATGAAGGAGGTTGAGAACCACTAGTATGGTCTGTCCCACCCTAAGTAGTGCCCATTCCCTTCTGATAAGGATAGTAGTTTGTTTGCCTGAAGGAGAGCCCAGGGAGGTCATGCCCACTCAAGGGTGATGAAAGTTAGGCTGCCACCCTGAATCTAGGTCCACCCATCTTGTCACACGTGCCCATAATCCCTCCCCTTCCTATTCTGTGTACACCCCTAGCCCATCCCCTTCCTGTCACACCTATGCCTACTGTACAGCCCCTACCTTTGGGGTGTGTGGGTACCTGTAATCATGACCCTAAGGATATATAGGCCTGGGTGAGAAATAAAGACATATGCTCTCCCCTCCTTTCTCTTCCTGCTCTCCTGGGTGGACCTGGCTGTCCTGGAGGTGAGCATGCTACCATGAAATGTGTCTGGCTCCTTTATTTCACACTCTCTCCTATCTTCATGACTGTATTATGATCTCTCTATATCACAGCCATATAATTGCTCCTACAGACCCCCACGGAGGTTAGAGGCTGCTTTACTCTAATACTCAACAAAGTCCGCATGTGTTGCCCTCCTGTCAATTTTGGCTTTAAGGAGAATAAACTGCCCCACTGGGTCTTCCAAGATTGTAATCTTTCTAGAAGCAAATTCAGACCTCTTTCTCCTATGGAGTGATTTATGGGGTCAGGCCTCCAAACGTTGTCTTTAATGGTCAAAGGCATAAACACTGTACAACCAGAATTCTGTCCACACTCACAAAAAAAGTTAAAAATATTTTTGTACTAACATCCAAAGAGGTATAAATTTATAGGCACCCTGATTAGGTCCCCCACAAAGGCTAGTGGAATTCCTTAAATAGCAAAGCTTAATTGAAAGCTCATGTAACAGAAAACAAAAATACAGACTTTCAGGAGTACTGTAGCTTTGGGAACTGGGTAGGAACTCTATTTGCCTCGTTGACCTTCTCTCTGTGGGATTGTAGAGCACAATGCTCCAGGTTTTGGCTGACTAGTATCTCCATAAAAACTTCTTGGCTGACCTGGCTCATCAGACATATCCTTAGTTTTGTCAGTTGAACCCAGACTATCCTCATCATCTTGCAATGGGTGATGTCAATTGGGTGCTTACTTTGCTAACTATTCGCATGACTTGTTCAATTCTCATGACAATCTCTCACAAAAGAGATCCCTTTTTATCCCCATGTTAAAGATACAAAAATAGAGTTGACTAAGATTGAATGATAGAACCAGGGTCACATAGAAAATTAAGGAGAAAACAGTTGTTCCAATTCCAGACTTTCCAACTGCACACTGACAGAATTACCCAACCAGTGTGCGGTAACCCTTCCCAGGGACTGCGAGCAAGGCAGTGTCTGGCATGTTCTCAACATTTGATAAATATTTATCTGTGGAGATAAGGGCTCATATTCCTTTGTCTTTTCAGGCCCCATATCTTGAAACTTTCTGGGGTGCACAAAGTTAATCCATCCCTCCTCTTTGTCCTTCCCTGGAGTATTCAGGCATTTTTAACTGCTGACATTGCTGTGTCTCCCACACCTGCTGGAGTGTGGCCTTATGTAAGGAAACAAAAGAGCACAGGGAAAAAAATTTGATATCAGATATTGCTTAGTCAATCTTAGTTTGGAAACTCTGTTAAAACTACTCCCCCATTACATAGCATGTAAGCCTCCACTGACAGATGAGTGAGGCCAAGCATGACATACATTAGCCAAAAATGGAAGCCACCTCTTCCACTGGGAAGCCAAGAATTCGGTTAATTAATACCATAATCTCTCATACATGGCTTTTCAAAATCCAGTCCATTGCTGTCAAGTCAATTCTAACACAGTGTGGTAGTTAGATACAGTGGCGGTCATGTGCTTATGTTAATTTCATGATTGAGATGTAGGGGTGGAGTCTAGCCTGTTAATCTGGAGATAGCCATGGAGTAGCCAATGAGGCCTTCGTGTGGGTATGGCTTTCTCCTAAGACTTCTGGGAAATCTCGCGATATTTCCCTCGTGGAGATGAGAAGCTATCTGCCCAATTGTTGGCAGTTAGTCTCAGAGACGATGAACTAAGGACAAGACAAGATAGCAGCATCCAGGGAGCTGGAGAAGCCGGAGGAGAAGCCACTCAGCCTTACCCTGATGGAACCAGACCTCTGAAGCTGGCGGAGCTATGTGGAGATCCCTGCCACTGCTGAGTTTCTTTTACCACCACTGGATGCTGTTGATAGACCCTGAGCCCTAGAAGCGAGGAGTCATGGGGAGACCCCTGCCAGTGCTGGGACACTGCACCCACTGGCCTGTGACTTCGTGAGTCGGAAGGAGACTTTATAGATTGATATCGGGCATATAGACTAATATAAGATTTATGACTTTGAACTGGACTGGGTTGAGATGCTTTCTTTTTTTGTTTGTTTTTGTTTTTTGGGGGGGACATCACTGCCCTCTGGTGGTTGTGGGAGCTACCCAGTGCTGCTCCTGAGAGCTGCCGCTGGATTTGAACCACCAAACCCGCGGGCCACAGTCCCGCACTCAACTGCTTATGCCACCCGGGCTCAGCCTGGGATGCTTTCTTAATGTCCTATTCCTCTTGTTTATAAACCGTACCCTTATATCCATATGCATGTCTATGAAATTTATTTCTTTAGTTTACCCGGACTAACACAGATACTATGTTGACTAGATACTCGTGGCTAGGGATGAAGTTCAACCTGTCTATCAAGTGGTAACACAACATCTTCTTGCAAGTGTGGCCTTTTGCATAACAGCAAGATGGAACAGAAACAATTCCTCTTTTTGTCCCCTTCCCTTCCCACTTGTTGGGACTCTGTGCCATCCTCCAACAATTGAGAGTTGTCCGCTTTCTGCCGTGTTTCCACTGACCTTGGATCCACTCAAAGCTGCACTCGCTGGCCAGTGATCTCCCTGTTTGACCCCTCTACATCATTGGCCTGTAGCCATGAAAATCTAAAAAGGTCTTAGCTAGCATCAGTCTATGGACTTAAGTTGAACTAAGTTTTGGTGCCTTCTTGATGGAAAGGTACTTCTTGATATAAAATTCTGTCTTATAAATAGATGAATGTCACTAGTTTGCTTCTCTAGACAACCCAGTCTAATACTCATAATGACCCAGTAGGACCATGTAGGCCTGCCTCCAGCAGGCTTCAAAGGATATAAATATTTACAGAAACTGATTGCTGCATCTTTTTCTAGTGGAGTAACTGGTGTTTTTGAACCAATGGCCCTTCCATTCCCTGCTGACTGCTTAACCAGTGTGCCACCAGGAATCCCACATGGCTGTCCACACATTGTTGTCTAGTGGATTCTGACTCATTGTGACCTCAGGGAAGTAGACAGTGGATTATGTGTTGTAGTGCTAACCCCAAGGTCAGTAATTCTAATGCACCAGACACCTACCTGTATGAGAGAGATGAGGATTCCTACTCACTCCCATGGAGAGGTGTAGTCTTAGACACCCACAGGGACCTATACTCTGTCCTATAGGATCACTATGATATGATTACTAGTTATCAATGAAAAGAAAGGAGTTTAAGAAACACAGATGTAAGTTAAAGACGTGAGTCTTTATCAGGCTATTCTCTCTATACTACGCTATTTCATTGTCCCTGTAACTTTAATTGGCTTGGGTTAGCAGACATCATATCTAATTGCTCAGCAATTCCACATCTGAGAGTGTGCTGGCTTTCATTCTGTGCATTTCCAATGAGACGATCATGTCTACAGGATAGGATATGCAAGGTAAGTTCCAGACAAAGTGTTTGGGTGTTACAGAGGTTACATCTCTCCACTAAATTATAGCTATTCTCTCCATGTATTTCAGACATCTGAGAGGAGAATGAGGTCCTGCCAGGCTCCACTATCATCCAATGGCAGCTGCACTTGGAAGTGATGGATCTGCACACCAGGCTTGTACAGTTACTTGGAGTTTTGTTCTTGCACTATATGAAGGTCATTAACACTCTGATTCCAGAAGGGGGTGGCCAGGAATGGGGTACCTTGAAAACCTGTCATGGAGGATGGATCAAAAGACTTAGGAATTCTTTGTGTAGGGAAGAGGAGACAAGTAAAATGTGTTCAGATATGTTCAACTGTCTTAAAGATAATTATTTGCATGAGAAATTAGCCTCTTCTGCATGCAAAGTGGCTAGTAATAGTTTATCAAAGAGATGCTAATAGTTTATCAAAGAGATGTATTTTGGCTCCTCATTAAAAAGGCTATTTCTAATAGTCATTGTCATCCAATAGTTAAATAAGCTGCTTTTTGGAATAGAATTTATACTCAGAATGACTGATAGATAATTTCTCAGGTGGTGGTAGAAAAAGATTTTAAACCATATATCTGACCATCTAAATGTCTATAATACATAATTTAATATATATACTGTTACAGCTTAACAAAAAAAACAGCTCAATCATAAAGTGAGAAAAGCACTAAATGCGTATTTCACATGAGAGGACATTCAAATGGTCAACAAAGTCAGGAAAAAAATGTTCAGTGTTCTTAGCCACCAGAGAGACGCAAATCAAAACCACAATGAAGTATTTTTATGCACCCATTTGAATGGCAAATATTTAACACCAAATAGACAAACATGAAAATAACAAATATGTACAAATAGGGGGAAATCAGAACCCTTCCTTATTACAAGTGGGAATGCATGATGGTAGACCTGTGGAACTATGCATGAGAGCAGTTCCTCCAAAAATGGAAACAGAACTATCATGGAAACAAACCAATGGCCATACAATTAATGCTAGCATAGCAACTCTTTATAAGATTACTAAAATTATACATCTTTACGGGAACAGATAGCTTCAGCTTCCTCCTGTGAAGCAGATGCTGGGGTGGAAGCTCCAAGTTTGTAGTCAATAGTCCAAGACTTAGTGCACCGTATCACCAGAACTACACACCCCACCCCTGCCAGCGAGGCAGCTCTCACTCACGGAAACCACAGAAGACAAAGTAGAACTACCCGTTTGGATTTCGGAGGATATAAATATCTTTTTGTTGCTTTTTTGTTGTTGTTTTTGTTTGGGAGGGGGCATCACTGCCTTCTGGTGGTGGGAGTAGGCCCAGCCTTGCTCCTGCAGAGCTGTGCTGGATTTGCACCTCCAACCCAGTGGGCCGCAGTCCCATGCACAACCACTACGCAACCGGGGCTCAGCCCAGATATAAATCTCTAATGGGAGCTGAAACCCCCATTTTTCTCCCAGCGAGAGGTGGTGCATTAGGATGTCCAGCCTTGCAGTTAGCAGCCAAGAGTTTAAATCACTATGCCTCCAGGAACCTTTAGAACTAGCATAGATTTCAGTAACTCCACACCTAGGTATACACAGCAAGACTTGGAAACAGAGCCTCGAAAAGAAACTTGTACACTAACGTTCACAATAGCCAAGCTATATTTTGAAATGTATCAATGCACACATAGATTCGGCTTTGGGGGAACACCCTCTGACCATAGTTGATGGACTTGAACAGCTTTGTTATCAGAGAGCATTGTTGAAATGGTTATAGTGGACCTAGTCAAGGTAAAATGTAACATCTCAAAATAAATCTCTATCTCTATAAATAATAGATAAAAACAAAATGTAACATCTCATTTTATTCCCACTTTGACCCATACAAAAGTTATATCCATTATGAATGCAGGACTGCGGCCCGCAGGGTTGGTGGTTCAAATCCAGGAGCAGCGTTGGGTAGCTCCCACGACCACCAGAGGGCAGTGATGACCCCCCCCAAAAAAAGAACAAAATAAAACAAAACAAAAAGTTATATCCATTAAAAAAAAGCAAAGGGAAGTACAAGAGGATTAAGCCTCCAGTGAGTTCCTTCGGAACGTAGACCAAGTATGTGAATAGATGTGCTATCCTGCAGAATGCGTTGATAAGTCGATTGCAGCAGATAGAGTTAGCTTAATATCTAACACCTTATCTTTGTGTGTCTGTGTGTTTTAATTAATTTTTAAGTTGTACATTAATTTTACTTTGATGCAGATAATATATGAGACATTCTCCATAACTCAATTGGAAAATTTTCACATTCAAGGAAAAAAAATGCATACCACCAAACACATTGCCATCCAGTCAATTTTGACTCATAGAGACCATAACTGAGGTCATTGTTTTATATAGCTATTAAAGATATATATATATATATATATATATATATATATATATATAAAGACCATCTAATTGGGGGCTCTTACACCTCTGATCACAATCCACACATCCATCCATTAAGTCGAGCGCATTTGTATATCTATTGTCCACATCATTCTCATAACATTTGTTTTCTATTCAAGTCCTTAGACTCAGCTCCTCTTTTTTTCCCTCTCCCTCCCTACCGCCCCATCATCATAAACCCTTGATAACTTATAACTTATTATTTGATGTCCCATTTTACCCATTTTTAATTTGTTTAAATTGTTAGTATTTTGTTTTCTTTTCTTTTAAAAATATTTTAATCTTTTTAAAAATCATATTATTAGGGGCTTGTACAACTCTTATCACAATCTGTACATACATCCACCGTGTTGAGCACATTTGTACATTTGGTGCCATCAATATTCTCAAAATATTTCCTTTATACTTAAACCCTTAATATTTTTCTCATTTTCCCCTCCCTCTCTGCCCCACCCCTTCATGAACCCTTGGTAATTTATAAATTATTATTATTATTGTTGTCATGTCTTACAATGTTGGATGTCTCCCTTCACACACTTTTCTGCTGCCTGTTCCCCAGGGAGGGGATTATATGTAGATTCTTATAATCAGTTGCCCCTTTCTACCCCTCCTTCCCTCCACCCTCCAGGTATCATCACTCTCACCACTGGTCCTGATGGGTTCATCTGTCCTTGATTCCCTGTGCTCCCAGTTGCTATCTGTACCAGTGGACATCTTCTAGACTAGCCATATTTGTAAGGTAGATTTGGGGCCATGATAGTGGGGGGAAGGAAGCATTTAAGAACTAGAGGGAAGTTCTATGTTTGACCGTTGCTACACTGCACCCTGACTGGCTTGTTTCCTCCCCGAGACCCTTCTGTAAGGGGATGTTCTGTTGCCTACAGATACCATTGAAAATGATATGATTTTTTTTTGTTATGTGATGCCTGATACCTGATCCCATTGACACCTCACAGTCACACAGGCTAGTGTGCTTCATCCATGTGGGCTTTGTTGCATCTCACCTAGATGGCTGCTTGTTTATCTTCAAGTCTTTAAGACCTCAGGTGCTATATCTTTTGATTCACCTTGTTTGCTTATGCACCTGCTTTGTCTTTGGCAATCGGGTCAGGAAGGTGAGTATCATGAAATGCCAGTTTAATAGCACAAGGTGGTCTTGCATTGAAGGAGTGCTTGAGTAGAGGTCCAATGTCCATCTGCTACCTTAATACTAAACCTATAAATATATGCACATAGATATATTACCCCATCATCATACATAAATATATTTATAGATGTATATGCCTGTATTTAGACCTCTATAAATTCCTTTTGTCTCCTAGCTCTTTCCTCTATTTCCTTTTACTTTCCTCTTGTCTGACTATCATGATCAGTCTTCATTTGAGTTTCAGCAATTTCTCTCAGTTACACTGCCCTTGATCAAACCCCACCAGGCTTCTTACACCCTCCTTGCCACTGATTTTGAATCTCTTGCTGTTCCCTTTCCCTGGGTTTGTTAACACAACTTCCTTTGCCCCACCTCCCCCTTTCCCATGTCCCCCCAGAACCAACGGTCCCGATGTTTTCTCCTCCAGATTGTTTAGCCAGCCTATTTTATCTAGAAAGACCTGCAGAGATACTAATGTGCCCCCGAACAAAACAGAAAAAAAGCAGCCAAAGAAAAGAAAAGAACAACAGCAAAAGAAACCAATGACACAAAAAGTAAGATCTATAAGTAGTTCAAGATCTGTTTGTTGACCTTTCGGAGTGTTTGTGGTCAAGTCTGATGGGGTGTCATGGCCTGGCTCCAAAGTCTATTTTTGGTATTCTTTCAGGACCGCTTTGTTCTGCTCCCCTTGTTGTTCTGCTGCACACCCTTAGTGTTTCGCTTGGGTATGGAGGGGTCAGATGGGGGCACAATTCTCCCACTGTGTCTCCAGTGTTTTCTCCTGTAGGGATATATAATGGGGCCCGTCAATGGTCCTCTCTGTGCATGGGCTGCTCTGAGCAGGGTTATCATCTTCAAGGCTTGATGGGACAGGTTGTGCTCCCCTCTCTCTTTCTCCACCTTCATTTGTTCCCATATGCTCTGATCAGACATGTCCTCTCCCTGAGATGTAGCTTGAGTACTGTCCTCTGAAATGAATTCCTTTTGCAGGGAGGAGCAGCTGCCCATGTAGTTGGAATTGGGACTGGTCTCTCAGCTCTTTCTACTGATTCTCTGCTTCATGCCTTTATGTTGCATTCATGTCTTGGAGCACTGTGTTGAAGCCTGGTCCTTCTCTTCCTGCATAGATATAAACAACACCCTCCCCTTGGGTGGTGGGTTAATGCCCTGTTCCCCCACTGCTCATCTCTTTCTTTTTTCACTTTTTTTGTTTTTCAGTTGGCTACCATATGTAGCCCTGGATTTTATCTGGCCCCTGCCATACTACCTGGACCTCACCCCAGGAATATTTATATACAGTAGCTTTTCCCCTATGCCCGTTTTTTTTTTTTAATGTTACCTAAGAGATTCGTGTTGTGCTTGTCCTTTTGTGATTGGCTTACTTTGTTTAGCATAATTTCCTCTATTTTAATCATTTTATTGGGGTCTCTTCCAGTTCTTATGACAATCCACCCATGAATTGTGTCAAGCACATTTGTACATACTATGTTACCATCATCATTCTCAAAACGTTTTTCTGTTTTCTTTTCAATGGAAGTTTATCTCTATTTTATTTTGTTACTTGTGTAAGCTTTTTGTTTCTTTGTTTTTTGTTTTTGCATGTTTTTCCATATACAAAACCCAGGATGGATAAATCTATAGACACAGTAACTGGGTTACTGGTTTCTTGGGGGCATGACAGGTGAGGTTGAGGGGAATTGGGGGACTAAATACAAGGAGAACAAGAAAGAAGAAAATATTCTAAAATGATTGTGGTAATGATTGGATAACTTTCCTTGCTAAGAATGAGTTATTAGCTTGTATGATATATGGATTATGTTTCAAAAAACTGAAAAAATTAATGGAAAAACGCAATATGATACATACATGCATTGAAGTTCTATTTAGCCTGTAAGAGAAAAGAAGTCTTCAGACATACAAAAGTATAAATGGAGCTTGAAGATAGTTTGTTGAGTGAAATAGGTCAATCCCAAAAGGGCAAGCACTGTATGGCATACTTGTCGTAAAACACACAAAAAATGAAAATGTTCAGAAACCAGAGTTTGTTAATGGTTATCAGAGATGGGTGGAGGGCTGGAAAGAGGGATTAGTGATGATGATTAATGGTAGGATTGATAGCTGATTATCAAAATTGCTGTCAATCAGTTGCATGCCTACAAAAAGTTGTGTGATATCAATGTTTCTAAAAATGACCATAAATAAATAAATACATATAGACAAGAGTTAGCTTCTAAGGCTGCCTATATAGAACCAAATGCCTTAAGGTTTCATAGGACATGCCAGTCCTAATTGGCCTTATAATATGTTTCCTATTTTTGTTCTAACTCCCAGTTTGCTGTGTAGAAACTTGAGGCTTAAAATCTAGCAAATGGTCATTCAAAGCCCAACTATTGGTCTCTGCTTACTTAGAGAAACAGAGGAAAGAGAGTTAGAAATAGAAATATGTGGAATGTGTGGATAATTGCATCCATGAATAACAGCCTCTTTTTGCCATGAGGCCAGGAGAGTTAATGCTGCTCTGATACTATCAATGAACACTTTCATCAAAGAGTTCATGGAAGAACCTGAGCAAGGGTGGGGGTAAAGAAGATGTAGAATAGAATATAGAATTTTCATAGACTAGGTTTTCTAGATTCTTGAAGGGTGGGTGATATCCTAAGACTATTACCCTGTGATAGCACTTAAATCCCCTTCTTACAAAACACCAGAAAAAGAACACCAGCAGGATATTTTCTTGTCTTTTAATGATTATGCAATGACAACTGACTATGTAGCTCAGAGCAAACTCTGGGTAACGTTGAAAAGAATGGAATTTCAGAACACCTCATTCTATTCATGCAGAACCTACACACAGGAACAAGAAGTGGTTGTACAAATAGAACAAGGGGATTCCATGTGACTTAAAGACAGGAAAAGTATATGTCAGAGTTATATCCTTTCACCATGTTTAATCTTTATGCTAAGTGAACAAGCTGAGAAACTGGACTATTTGAAGACATGTGCAGCAAATCCTTGTTTACTAAAAACAGGGAGATTTTGAAGCACTCGTTGATGAAGACTATAGCCTTCAATATAGGTTGCAACTCAATGTACAGAAAACCCAGGGGTTGAGGCCCGGTGGCGTAAGTGGTTGAGTGTGGGATTGCAGCCTGTGGGCCTGGTGGTTCAAATCCAGCAGTTGCTCTCAGATCAGTGCTGGGTAGCTCCCACGACCACCAGAGGGCAGTGATGCCCCCCCAAATATCATGAAAGAAAACCGAAATCCTCACAACTGGATATTATCCAGGATAATATCAGGTTAAATAGGAAAGATTGAAGTTGTCAAGGATTTCATCTTGTTTGGATCCAAAATTGGATCCATAGAATTGGCAGTCAAGAAATTAAATGCTACATTGAATTAGGCCAATATACCCTTCAAAGTGTGAAGAGCAAGTCACTTTGGCGACTGAGGATACACCATGATCTTCCAATTGCCTCATATGGATATGAAAATTGGACAGTGAATGTGAAAGGTCAAAGAAGTATGAACCCATTTGAATTATGGTGCTGGTAAAGATATGAGGATAAAACAAGTCTTGTCTTGAAATCGTCTGAGCAGAATGCTCCTTAGAAGACTGGAAAGACTTTGTTTCATAGACTTTAGACATCTTTTCAAGACACACAAATCCCTGACAAACATCATCATGCTTGATAAATTGGAAAGGGAGCAAAAAAGAGAAAGCCCTTCCGCCAGATGGACAGAAATGGTGGTTGCAACCATGGACTCAAATATCACAATCATTGTGAGGATGGCGCAGGACCAGGCCGTGTTTTGCTGTGTTGTTCAGAGTTGCTACGAGGGGGAACTGACTTGATGTTGTCTTACAACAACAGTGGCTCAAACATAATGTCTCAGTTGTGACAATTACGAGGATGCCGTAGGACCAGGCAGTGTCTGGTTCTGTTGTACCTAGGCTCTCTATGATTTGGACGTGACCTGATGGCACCTAAGAAGCACAAACAATGAGTCTTCCTAAAAGTAAACAGTTTAGCTTAACTAGTGAAAAGGATCTGCCTTGAGCAATATGCTCTTTGAAGAATTACCTATACAGTATCAAATTGTCAACAGCCATTTGTATGATGCATTCTTTTCAGGAGCAATTAAATTTACGTACAACTCAAAGGAGGGTAAGAATTGCTGCACAACTGGAAGAATATAATTAATGTCACTCAGTTGTACATGTAGAAATTATTTAATTGGTGTATATTTTGTCAGATATTCTCAGCAAAGGATAAAATAAAATTTATAGAAAAGCAGTCATATCTGAGGTTGAATAAGATAAAGATTCATCTGCCTCTTCACCTACCTTTGCACTTCAACCCCAATTCCTCTCAGTTTCTAGGCACCTTGGTTTTATTTTCTAAGAACAAAACTACATGGACCTTTTCTAAACCCAAACTAAGTCAAACCTACTGCCATCAAGTTATTCCTTCTATTCGCAACAACGCTTCATGACAGAGTAGAACCACCCTCTTGGATCTCTGTGGGTGTAACTCTTATAGAAGCAGACCACTTCATCTTTTTCCCTAGAAGCAGCTGGTTTGTTTAAACTGCTGACGTTGTTAGTGGGTTATCAGTCTCTGATACTTACTTCATGATACCATCATGGATCTTTTCTAAGATACAGTTTGTTCTTAGCACCTTTGACTGCCAAGATGCAAACTGTCAGTTTGACATAAGATAGTCATAACTCTTCTGAGTGGTTGAGGGAGGCAAAAAACTCTCATTCTTGGGATTACTGAGGACTCTGTTGTGAATGACTTCATCTGAGCACCAAATGGCACCCCAATCTTCTGAGGGTTATTTCCCCCTGACGCAGGTCCAGGTCAAGGCTGATCAATTTTGCTTTGAGAGGAGGAATGTGAAGCATGTCTTTCATAAAGACCCAGAACAGATGTTATGTTGTTCTTTCGAGACTAGCTTTGCTAAGTAGACCCCTGTGTTAGACCCTGAAGAGAACACCAAGCCAGGCTTGAGAAGAAGGTAATCACAGAAATGATAAAGTCTCTCTGGGGCAGAAGCTGGAGTTGCCAAGTAGTGCAATAGTTAAAGCTAAGGTGCCAGCAAAAGACTTGGAAGTCCAAGTCAACCTAAAACACGCTGAACAATAGGTCTAGTGATTTACTTCAAACACACACACACATACACACACACACACACACACACACACCTTAGCTCATACAGGTTGCATAACTCCCAAGAAGAATTTCTATTGGGTGATTGCCTCAATAGTCCCAACCAGAGCCATGTATCTGCAAAGCTATTAATCTATTCACTCCGATATACCTCATATGCTTTTATGTAGAATTGTGGACATATTGACTCAATGACATATTTTTGGGGGTCTACTGGCTCCAAAAACACTGAAAAGGAAACCAAGTCTGTGTGGATTTTTTCTAAGGGCCCCTGATGCCCCACACTAGAGCTGCTGTCCCCAGCTCTGTTCTCTTACCATGCCAACCATCTCTGAGGAGAATTGGAAAACACCCACATGACCCAAGAAGTAATACCTGGAGAGTTAACCACTCCCTATAAGGCTGTGGTTATCAAAGTTGTGATCGCCAGACAAGCAGTATCTGTTTCTCCTGAGAATATGGTGATTTTTCAGTCCCCACCCTATTCCTCCAGAAGGAGAAAGAAACCCAGTAGGGGTTTGAAATCTGTGTTTCCCAAATCCCAGTAGGATTATTTTTATGAGCAGCAAGGTTTGAGAGCATATGTGGGATTGTTCTGGATCGAAGTCCACTTGACAACACCTAATAACAATATAGTGAGGAGGACTTGAAGCACTTACTGATGGAGATCAAGGATTGCAGTTTTCAGTATGGGTTACAACTCAATGTAAAGGAGATGAAAACCTTCATAACTGGACCCTCATGATAAAGGGAGAAAAGACTGAAACGATAAAGGATTGTTTTTTCCTTGGATCCACAATTAATTCTCCGGGAAGCAGTGATCAATAGATCAAGTGACGTATTGCACTGGGTAAGTCTGCTGTACCAGGCTTCATCAGAATTGTGAAAAGCAGAGATGTTACCTTGAGGATGAAGGTGCACCTGTCCCAAGTCACAGTAATTCCAGTTCCCTCATATGCGTGTTGAATAAGGAAGACCAATGAAGAACAGATGCATTCAAATTCTGGTTGTGGAAAAGATTATTGAAGATACCAGAGACTACTTAAAGGACAAACAAATCGATGTTCAAAGAAGTATGGTCATGACACCCTTAGAGGTAAGGATGGTGAAAATTCATCTTACCTACTTTGGACATGTTGTCAGGAGGTACAAGTCCCTAGAAAAGAACACTGCGCTGGCAAAGTAGAGGGGAAGCCCCAAAGAGGAAGGCCCTGAAGAAGTAGATATACAGGCACAATGGGCTCCTGCACAGGAATAATCGTCAGGATGGCTCAGGCCTGAGCAGTGTTTTCATCAACAATATAACAGTATAGTGAGGAGGACCTGAAGCACTTACTGATGAAGATCAAGGATTGCACTGGGTCACTATGGGTTGGAACTGACTTGATGGTACACAATAACAGCAGCAGCAACCGAAAGGTTTGAGAACTACTTTGGTAAGTGATAACATGACAGCAGAAATCATTTCCTGGGTGATTTACTAAATCTTTACTGCATGCTTTCATGAATGTTTTAATGCAATGACCTAGTAGCTAAAAAATTCTACAGAGCAACTTAGAAAAAACCTATGCATGACCAGTCAAAGAGTAGACATGTAAAGTTGGACCACTGATAGGTTAGAACTCAAGTCTGGAAATGATTTCGATCTTGCTTGTTCTGATCTCAGTTTAGATAGCGCCTGGTCAGGAAAAACTTCCTCAAACCTCTTGATAAGATGTTCCCGTCTCATTTTCCCAGAAGCATTCTGAGAATTTGCTTGTTGTAGGTGGAATTGTTTCATCTCAAAAGTACCCTGAGGAATGTTAGGCCAGGTTGACCAGAAAAAGAAATCCAGCGACACTCATTTGTGTATATAAAAAAAGTTTTTTTGACAGTTCTACCTAAGGCACTATATAAGTTTAATGCAATATCGATATAATTACCCTCATCCTTCTTCAAAGAAATGGAAAAAATGATTGACAACTTTATAGGGAGAGCGAAGAAGTCCAGAATTAGCAGAGAACTCCTCAAGAAGAAAGATATCATGGGAGGACTTGCTTTACCTGATTTTAATACATACTATAGAGCCATAGTGGTCAAAACAGCATGGTACTGGCATAATGATAGATACTCAGACCAATGGAAAAGAATCGAAAGTCCAGAAATAAAAACATCAGCCTACAGACAACTGATTTTTTTATGAGTCCAAAAAATATCAAATGGGAAACAGATACCCTTTTCAACAAGTGGTGTTGGAAAAAAATGGATATCTATCTGTAGGAAAATGAAGCAAGATCCTTACATTACTCCATGAACTAGAATAAACTCAAGGTGGATCACAGATCTCGAAGTAAACCCCCAAACTATTAGGGCCACCAATGAGGGAATCGGGTCCAACCTGAGAACACTGACACAGGGACTACATAGGCTATCAGAAATTGGGAAGAACACAACACAGAGGAGATACACATAGAGAAGTGGGATATACTGAGGATAAAACACCTATGTTCATCGAAGGATTTCAGCAAGAGAGCAGACAGACTGGGAAAACATCTTTAGCAATGACAAATCGGATAAAGGCCTTATAACCAAAATCTACAATACCCTGATAGCTTCCAAAAAGAGTAAAACTAATTGCCCTCTGAGGAGGTGGGCAAAGGAACTGAACAGAAGTTTCTCAGAGGCAGAAATCAGAATGGCCAATAAATATATGAGAAAATGTTCCCGATCACTAGCCATAAGAGAAATGCAAATCAAAACAACAATGAGATATCACCTAACACCCTCATGAATAGCCCAATTCAAAAAAATTAGAAAGCAACAAGTATTGAAGAGGCTGTGGGGAGATAGGGACTCTTATCCACTGCTGGTGGACCTGCTGGTATGTACAGCCACTACGGAAATCAATTTGGAGATATCTAAAACAGATGGAAATTGAACTACCATATGACCCAACAATTCTCCCTACTGGGCATATACCCAAAAGAGGCAAGTAAGAATCCACGACAAGACATCTGTGTTCCAGTGTTCATTGCAGCACAGTTTATAATTGCAAGAAGTTGGAAGCAGTCCAAATTTCCATCAACTGATGAGTAGATTAAAAAGCTATGGTACAAACATACAATGGAGTACTATGCATCGCTGAAAAATAGTGATGAACACATGAAGCACATCTCCGCATGGGAAGGACTGGAGGAAATTATGCTAAGCGAAGTTAGCCAAGCGCAAAAGGACATGTACAATATGAGTCCACTGAGGTAAACTTGATAATATTTTTTTTTAAAAATGCAAAAGTTGTATCCGGAAAAATCTACAGCATACAGAAAATCCTGGGAGAAGGACTAGGTAGTACAGCTGGAACTATACCAAATCCATGGCTCTATATAGTAGCCAACTAGGGTGGGATGCCTGGATATGGGAGGTGAGGTGCAGTTAAGTAGAGAGGGACTGGGGCACTAACCCACCCAAGGGAAGTGTATTTTCTATATCTCCACAGGAAAACAGGTATCACATCTAAACAAGATGTTCTTGGAAGTGAGTGTAGCATGATGCAATGGAGCCGAGAACCAGTGGAGAGTCTGAGAGCACCTCCCAGATTCCAACCCCGGGCACCCGCCTCTCCCCCAGGAGGTCAGCACCAACACTGCAGCTTGGGGAGATACACCTGACCAGAGCACACAAGAATAAATGAAGGGGGAGGAAGACAGAATGAAGTACATTCTGGCCCACTGAGCTTTAAGGATGATATTCCCACTCAGATGCAATGAGAGGACAATATGGGCTGGCCCCAATATGAAATACATCTACCCTCACTGACCTAAGACATTTTGGGGTCAAAAATGGAGAAACAGGGTCAGGATTATACCCTGTCTGACTCAACCACACCAAAATACTAAGGGTGTGCGACAGAACATGGAGCTCCAGATGGAGCACCAAAGATATACTTTGTGACACCCCATCCCACTCAACCAGGAGACACTCCTGGAGGTCAACGAACAGATCTTAAACTACTTGTAGGATTTTATATTGTTATTATTATTATATTCTTGCACATATATTTATATGTTGGATATTGGGGTTTTTTTGTTTTTGATGTTTTCGTTGTTTTCTTTTCTTTGGTAGCTTCATTATAGGATGCCCTTTTTTTGAGTATGTTATTTTCTCCACAGGTCTATCTGGATGGGGTGGGATGGATGAGCAGTCTAGGGGTGGGGTTGATGGAACTGTTGGTATCAGGGTGGATATGGGGGGGGGGACTCTTGGCTTATCCAAGGATGGGGGGAGTAGTATGTGGTTCAGGATCGGTGGCGGGATGAGTGGGTATGGAAGGTCCGATAGGGATTTATTAAGACTAATGTAATAGAGAGACAATATTGAAACCCGAATGGAGATTGTGTGTGATGGTGGGACAGGAGGAGGTATAGGGAAATAGAGAAAAGAACTGGGGAGTAAGGGGCATTTATAGAAATTAAATCCAGGCATATACATAGATACATATATTCATATGATAAAGGGGATCAATATGCATATACTTATAGGCTTAAAATTAGGACAGCAGATGGACATTGGACCTCAATCAGGTACTTCCTCAGCAGGAACATTTTGTTCTATTAAATTGGCATTTCATGATGCGCAGCTCCCTGACACGATCACAGAAAACAAATGTGTGCATAAGCAATTGTGGTGAAGGAAGCTGATGGTGCCCGGCTATCAAAACATGTACGTCTGAGGTCTTAAAGGCTTGAGAGTAAACAAGCGGCCATCCAGCTAAGAAGTAACAAAGCCTACATGGAAGAAGTACACCAGCTTATGGGACTAAGAGATACCAAAGGGATCAATTATCAGGTTTCCAGAACTAATAATCATACATTATATGCTCACTTTCCTAATATGATCGCTGATTTCAAATATGTACATAAGCAAATGTGGTGAAGAAAGCAAATGGTGTCCAGCTATCAAAAGATGTGCGTCTGTGGTTTTAAAGACATGAAGGCGAATAAGTGACCAACTAGCTAAGAAGCAAGCCAATGTGAACGAAGCATAACAGTGTGTATGACTACGAGGTGTCAAAAGAATCCGGTATCAAGCATCAAAGACCTAAGAGATATATTGTTATTAGAGAGAGGGAGTTCAGAATGGGGACCCAAAGCCCATCAATAATTGAAGAGACATCCTCTTTCAGAAGGGTTACAGCGAGGAGATGAGCCAGACTGGGTGCAGTGTAGTAGCAATGAAATGTTCTCAAATGCTTCCTCCCACCGACTATCATTATCCCAATTCTGCCAGACAGACTTGGTTGGACTAGGGGATGCACACTGGAGTCTAAAACCTGGATTTTAGGATAGATAATCCCTTGAGACTAGTGGGGAGTGGAGACACTTGAGGGGTGGAGGGATGGTGGAGTAGAAAGGGGGAACAAATTTCTTGTATCTGCATGTGACCTCCTCTCTGGGGTGTGGACAACAGTGGGGGGGGGGGAGGAAGTGAGTGAAGTAACACATTATACAGTGTAAGATATGAAGAGGTAATAACAATTTGTAAGTTACTGGAAGTTCATGGGGGAGGAGAAGGGGGAAGGGGAAATATGGGAAATTGGAATTAAAAAAATAAAGAACTAGAGGAAAGAGGGGAAGAGGAGCTTATGCTGGAGGAGTTCAAGTAGATAATGTAGATGAATGTAGCAACATGTATATAAATATGCTTAATACAAGCGATGTATTACATGTATTAAATGATGTATTAAATGTATGAGCTCCCAATAAAACCTATATTAAAAAAGTTTTATATCAAGAAGTAGCTATATATCAGGAAAACATGCAAACCCAGTTGAACTCAAGTCCATAAGTTGAATACTACTCAGACTCACACAGTCACAAAAAATGATGCAGAATGCAGGAATATTACTGGCCAGTGAGTGAAAAGTCTTGTAGATTCAATGGCAAGGGGCACATCTCCAGGGTAGGTCTCCACTTGGTGTCAATAGGAAGGTGAAGGCTGAGAGAGAGAGAGAGAGAAACCTGCTTCCAGTGAGCCATTTATCTCAGTGGTAACCCAAAACATGGTCATCAAGCTGAGATCTGATGGACAGACAAAAATTCACCCATGTGTTCTTATAGGTGCCATGTTGACACACAAAAAGTTACCACGAGTTTCTACTCTCCAGTTCCTGTGAAAGTGACTTTATTTGGAACTATCTTCGAAAGTGTTGCCAGTTAACGTGAAATCAGATTAGAGTTGAGTTGGTTTTAATCTAAATCTGAGTAATGTCCTCTAAAAGGAGGAGAAAAAGACAAATAATGAGAGAAGACGTGATTTCCTAGAGAAACAAAATCAGTGACACATATAGGTATATACAGAAAGAATTTTTAATTCAAGGATATGACTCACACAGTTGTAGAGGAAGGCAAGTTCTTAATTCATGGTCAGATGCCAAGCTGGAGGCTTCTCTTGATTTATGTAACAACAGAGACCGATGAATCCCAAATTGGCAGGCCATTTGGCAGGCTCTGGCTACTTAGGCAAATGAATCCAAGATCGGTAGACAATGTTGCAGATTGTTGGCTCAAATCCAAAGAACCAGAGGTCAGGTGACAAGCCAGATGCAGGATTCAGACCCAGCAAAAAGCAAGCAACCTTTGCCAGAGCTTCCACAAACATTGGAAGGAGGTCACACTGCTGAGAACCCTTCCTTTTCTTCATTGAGGGCTCATAGCAGATTTCATCATCAAGATGATTACATTAGATCATATCATGGAGGTCGATACTGGAGATACAGCTGGCATTTTTACACAAGAAATACAAGGATTGCCATGAACCACCAGAAATTATATGAAAAGTGGAGAAGTATCTCTCTGCTAGACTTTATGGAGAGTATGACCCTGCTGACACCTTAGAATATAATCCTGCTGCTTTAAGTCATCAGTTTACTGTTTATGCCTGACCCCAGAAAGCATTGCACTGCTCATCTCATCACTCATCACAGTGCCTATCAATCAACATACCATCATCTGCTTATTGCACTAAATGTGGAGACTGGTTTTCTCCTTAATCTTTGCATCCCAGGAATCTAGCCTAGAGATGTTCTATAAATTTGAGTTTGTTTAGTTGAACATCGAGCTCAACTTTGCCTAGGAGACTTTTAAAAATCATCTATCTATCTATCTATCATCTATCTATCTATCTATCTATCTATCTATCTATCTATCTATCTATCTATCTATATCTATCATCATCTATGCCATTTGTCATGTATTGCTTCTCGCCAGGTCAACCTCTGGCTTGATCTACAGTCTCATGCCAACTTTCTAAGTCATCAATCCTGACCACTCAAACCAAACCATGTCCCAAGTCAGTCTCTCCCATTGTTTGCTACCATGTATCCAACATAGTAAATAAGTCTAATGGAAAGTTTGTGTGATTATTTTTATGTTTTGATCACCCACATGCTCCTTTCTAGAGTTTAATCTCCAAAATATAGAGCAGCTCTGTAGAACAGTTCGTGCACTTTGAAGAAGAACGTGTACTGTGCCGCTGCTACTGGATTGTTTGACCAAGAGTAGGAGGCCAATTTGTTGATTATGTTATTTAGATCTTCTATCTTTAGTGAGGTTCTTTCTGGATGTTTTGTCCATCATCAAATATGGATGTTAAAGTCGAATACTGATACTGTAGAGTTGCCTATTTGCCTTTTCAATTCTGTGAGATTTGTTTTATATACTTTGGACCTCTGTCACTGATAATAAGCATAGATAATAAGAATTGTTATATTTGGGGGACTGATTGACCTTTTAATCTTTAGATAATGCCCTTATTTATATTTATAATTGATTTTTGCTTCATTTATTTTATTTGAAATTAATAATACTACCCCTACTATCCTTTGAATATTGTTTGCTTGAATTTTTTACAACCTTTGGTTTGTAACTTGTTTATATCTTTGTGCCGAAAATATATCTTTCACAGGCAATATATTTATTTGCCATTTAAAAAATCCATTCTACCACTCTCTGTCTCTTCATTAGTGCATTTAATCCATCTATAGTCAATGCGATTTTTCAATAGTTATAGATTCCTTGATCTCATTTCGTTATACCTTTTTTGTGGTGTTAAAGGTTTCTTTGTGCCTCTTCATTTTCTATGCTGAATACTAAGTGTACATGGATTTCTTTTTCTAATCATTTGTTGTTTTTGTGTTTACTGAGTACTTGGCAATGTCTTTATATAAATGAGTATATTTATTCCTTTTTATTATGGTTACCTAAAGCTTATATTAATACTCTTAAGATTAAATCAGTCCATTATGTTTTGAAGTGCCCCCAAACTTCCTCCCCATATGGAAGTTCTATAGCTTTTATTCCCTCCTCTGTTTGATGTTGCCATCACTTGTAGCTTAATTCCTCTGAATTCCTGAAAGGCATTTGCAAAATCTTTTTTGTTGTTGTTGTTGTTTGGGCCAAAATATTTTTCTGGGTAGGTCACTGGGTAATGTTTTCATGTGTCTTTACCTCAGTCTGTTGCCTAATGTTGATTCTGTACCCCAAAATCTCCCTTTAAGGTTTCTCATAAGGTTTGTCTGGTTTTTAACAAATTCCCTTGTCCTGGGAGGTCTTCTGCCTCTTATTTAATCATTTACTTGAGCTGTCTTCACCTGGTTCTTGATAGGATTTGATATCGTGATTCCTTGAAGTGACCTTCCCTTTCTTCTCCCCTCGGATTGCTGCTGGTTTTATCCCATAATGGCTGTGCTGTGCAAAACTGACTGGAAAAGTGCCTGTCACCATTCTGTCTCTCTTTTTGATCATTTTCTCTTTTCCAGTTAGTGTTCAAGCTAATTCTTTCATTTGATGCTGTTTTGTTTGCTTTTTGTATTATTTTTGTTTGCTTGTTTGTTTGTTTGTTTTGGGGGGCAGGTTTTTGTTGTCAAGGATAGTGAAGAGTGTCTGGCTAAGCCACCATCATCCCCTGCCATCTTGTTCAATTTTGTACCCTCAGCATACAGGAGACACTCAGTAGATGATGTTTGAGTACTGAATGGGCTTTTCATGGCCTTTTATTCAAAGACCCATATAACACCTCTGTATGATTATGGTGTCAGAGTGATTCCACATGACAGTGTCGAACTTTGCAGAGGACTTGCGGGCAGGAGTCTTACAGAAACAGACCACCAGTGGTTTCTTCTGTGGAACCACTGAGCAGTTTTGAATCTGCAACTTGTTGGCTATTAGCCTAGTGCAAAATTATTGCACCACCAGCCCTTCTATGATCTTCATAGTGACACAGAAAAAGAACCCTAGTGGAGAGAGAAACTTGTCCAGGTCATGCCGCTGTTGCGTAGTCGAACGGCAAAGAGAATGCACGGGTCCTGCTTTTCACAGTGAAATTTTCATCGCATCCGTTACCCCTTGGCCTGACTACTAGCTTGATCTTTCCCCTTTAAATAATGGGGAGCTATTAGAATTTCAAAGATGTAGTAGGAAAGATTCTTTTCTATTATAAGGTAGGTGCCTCCATGCCCCCAGCCCAGCCCACCCCACCCCACTCTAAGACCACACTGATGTATCTTATTTCAAAGGCATCTGTTTTTCCATCTACAGGTCACTAACTGATTGCCCCACATAGTCAATCCATCATTGGTATTTCCTTGCAGCTGCATTAGATGACAGCCCTGAAACATTTGTGCTGAAAAGATGCCAGGATATCCACTGCTGTCAAAGCATATCAGCTGGAGACGGCTGTACTAATGTGCCTACTCTGTGGGGGATGTCCCCCCCCCACACCACTTACTTCACCTCCACCCCCAGCCCCTGCCTGAATCCTTCTTGGCTGTTGGAAGAGAGATGAAGTAAGATGAAGAGATGTCACTTTAGGAAGCATGTGATTTATGCTACAGGATTAACTATGACCTGGTATCAAGTTCGAGTTTTGCATGATCAAACCAGAGCTTCATAAACTTGAGAGAAAGGCAATCCCTCTGCTGTAACTTTGGGCCCAAAAGGAGAACACAAATGTTTATCAACACATCTTTATAAACAGTACAAAAATACAGGACTGGTTAAACCAACTATAGTATATGTTTATAGGGCAGGATATTTGCAGATACTGAAATCTGATTTTAAAAATAGATAAACACAATTATGTACTCCTAATAAACCTCTTTTCATGTTACAAAATGTTTTTTTATGTTACAGAATATAAAGAAATTTTTGTGTCTACCTTTTTTCAGAAAAGTATAGATGGTTATATAGATAAATGGAAGGATCATAGGTAGATGTGTAGTGTGTTAGGCAGGGTTCTCTAGAGGAACAAAACTAGAACATTTGTGAATATATAAATACATACATCCATAAACACACACACACACACACATATATATATATTAGTTACTAACTCATTGTCCCACATAGTCAATCCATCACTGATACTTCCTTGCAGTTACATTAGGTGACAACTCTGAAAAAGCATATTTTTCTGGCCATAAGTGGGGTGAAAATGAATGAGGGTGCATCTTTTGTTCTGAAGGTGTGGATCCCCAGGACATTTTAATATACTATTACTATTTGCTTACAAATTTTTTCTTGTTTTTCTGCTCTAAAAACTGGGTTTGTCTTATGACCAGGTATATCTTGTAGTCTAAGAAAATATGGTATATATAAATATATACTAACTTATACACACAAAGAAATATAGCAATTAAATAGTCCACACAACAGTACAGAAGTCTCAGTTCAGCTCATTTTTGTGGAACAGTTAATATATTGGAAGTCCTTCAACTTATGAGGATTGCAGGGTCCAAGATCAAGGAAGTAGACAGCTGAGTCTTCCCTCAGGCAATGCAGGCAAAGTCCACCCATAGGCAACAAACAAAGCTCAGGTAATGTACATACCACTAGCATGACAAAGCAGGTCTTGAAGGAAACTGAAGCTCTAGTCACAGGATCCACAAGTTGGCTGTTCCAAAGGTAGTGTAGCTCACAAGTTGTGGTAGAGAATAACTAAAGTATCCCCCTGCTTATCTGATCACCAGAGAGTATGAGAGTGAGGGGGAGGGCCTTCCATTTATCTCTTTGTCCTTCAATCAAACAGTGACCTGATTAATTCCACATGTTCTTATTGGTCAGGTTGGCACTAAAGGCCTATCTATAGGAAGGATGACACATCATTTTATTGACTGACAGAGTGTTAAGATATATAGAAAGGCTTACAAGAAGGACCAGAGAGACCTAAGCCAGCATGTTCATAGGGATTTTCCCTAGATAGAGTGATTAAGAGTAATTTTCCTGACTATTTAATAATAAACTTCTGCTTGTATTACAATATAGGTTTTTAATCCCAAGAATTCCAATATTCTACGCTAGTGCCTCATCTTTGGCTTCTATCTTCTTTTTATATCTTCTTTATATAGTCCATATATACATACATGCAGATACTCACCCACCCATTCAGGAAGCAATATGTATTTGGTGTCCAATAAGGTATTTAAACATATTCTAAAGTTTTATCGTCTTTCATGACTGACTTTTTAATTTGCTTGTTAAGGATTTCTGGTGGTACAACAGGTTAACCATAGGTTAACCACAGGTCAGCAATTTTCACCCTAAAGCCACTCCTCAGGAGAAAGAAAAGGCTATTTGTTCCTTCAAAGATTTACAGTCTCAGAATTATATGAGACATGCCATCCCTCACTGACATATAGTGCAACTGGGGAAAACACTGGAGAACAGTGCGGGGATTTTGCCCTATCTTACCCCCTCACACTGAGGCGAACCACTAAAGACATACAACAAAACAGCAAGGGGAGTAGCGCAATGAAGTCCCCAGGGAATGCCAAAAATAGACTTTGGGGCTGGGGTGTGGCAGCCCATCAGACTTGACCAGAAAACACTCCCAAAGGTCAACAAACAGAACGTGAACTTTTTATAGGCTTTTCTCTGTTTTTTTTTTTTTTTGTCTTTTTTTTTTTTTGGTGGTTGATGTTTTGTTCTCTTTTGTTGCATGGTCTTGTTCTGCCTTGTTTTGTGTATATTATTATCTCTCCATGTCTATCTAGATAAGATGGGTGTGGGCAAACAATCTGGAGGAGAAAACATTAGGACCAATGGTGCAGAGGGGACATGGCAAAAGGGGAGACAGGGCAAAAGGAAGTGGGTGTTAATAAAACCAGAGACAAAGGATCAAGTGATCTAAAATTGATGATGAGGAAGTTATCGGAGGTCTAATAGGGCTTGATCAAGAGTAATGTAACTGAGAGGAATTTCTGAAACTCAAATGAAGGCTGAATATGATAGTGGGACAAAAAGAAAGTAAAAGGAAATAGAGGAAAGAACTAAGAGGCAAAGAGCATTTATAGAGGTCAAAATATAGGTATACATATATAAATGTTATATATAATGATGGGGAAATAGATTTTTGTACATGTATTTGCAGGTTTGGTATTAAGGTATCAGATGGACATTGGGCTTCTACTCAAGTGCTCCCTCAACATAAGAACCTTTTGTTCTATTAACCTGACATGCCATGATGTGCATCTTCCCAACACGATTGCTGAAGACAAAGCAGGTGCATAGGCCAATGTAGTGAAGAAAGTTGATGGTGTCCAGCTATCAAAAGATATAGGATCTGGGGTCTTAAAGACTTGAAGATAAGCACCCATCTAGCTGAGAAACAACAAAGCCCACATGAAAGAAGCACACCAGCCTGTGTGGTCATGCGGTGTTGATAGGATCAGGTATCAAGCATCAAAGACCCAGAACCAAAAAATCATATCATTGTGAATGAGGGGGAGAAACCCAAAGTCCATTTGTAGGCAATTTGAGATTCCCTTTCAGAAGGGTCATGGGGAGGAAACAGGCCAGTCAGTGTGCCATATGGCACTGATTAAACATACAGCTTTCCTCTAGTTCTTTAATGCTTCCTCCATCCCACTATCATGACTCCAATTCTACCTTACAAATCTGGTTAGACCAAAACATATGCACAGGTACAAATAAGAGTTGGAAACACAGAGAATCCAGGACAGATAAATCCCCCAGGACCAATATTGAGTGTAGCCATACCAGGAGGGGAAGAGGAAGGTGGGGGGAGATAGGGGAACAAATCACAATGATCTAGCTATAACTTCCTCCCAGGGGGATGGACAACAGAAAAGTGGATGGAGGGAGACATTGGTCAGTGTAAGACATGAAAAATAATAATAACTTATAAGTTATTAAGGGTATGTGAGGGAGGGAGTAGGAGGAAAGGAGTGTAAAAATGAGAAACTGATACCAAGGGTTCAAGTAGAAGGAAAATGTTTTGAAATTGATGATGGCAACAAATATACAAATGTGCTTGACACGATGGATGGATGTACGGACTATGATGAGTTATATGAGCCCCCAATAGCATGATTAAAAACAACAACAACAACAACAACAACAAAGATTTATAATCTCAGAGAACCTAATGAAGAGTTCTGCTCTGTCTTATGGGGTCACTGGCCAAAACTTTTAAACTCACTACCATCAGATCTCTTCTGACTTACAGTGACCCTTAAGGACAGAGTAGAACTGCCCCTGTGGGTTTCTGAGACTGTGAATCTTCGTGGGAAGAGAAAGCCTCATCTTTCTTTATTTCATAGAGCTGCTGTTGGTTTTCCACGACTGAGCTGGAATTTGTTAGAAGACAGTGCTTTGTTTGTTTGTTTTATTTTGTCTTCTCTAGAGCTTGGGGCCACTTGATATACTCTTCCAAGCCATCCCTTGTCCTACTAGTCAGTTCTTACCTCTGTTCCAAGACCTTTTCCAGATCTCATCTTTCCATTGGTTGCCTCCTATCTGTCTCCCTTCTACTTCCTTTCTCCCCGTAATCTCCCACTCCACCTTGAGCTTATTCTATTCAGAATGTTCTCATCAAGCTTGGTATTATCTATCTGCTTTCTGATTCTCCATCATATTGGATGTTCACTGATTTAGAGACTGTATTTCCCATCTCCATTGCCAGGGTCAATCTGCCCAATATATGTTAGTCTGCTTTCTCTGACATTATTTTCTTGTCAGCCTGAAGGGAAGCTTGGTCAACAGCTCTGAAACCGTCACTTTAATCAACAGGAATTCATTGAGCATTATTGCCTGCCAAATCAAGGGAGTAGCAAGGTGCTCACAGCCAGGTGGGAGAGGGAGATGTGTAGCCATAGCCAAGCTGCCACAGGTTGTCAATGGCCTACCCCAGCTGCCACAGTAAATCTTGTAGGAGTTAGGTCTTAAAGATGGTGTGGATGAGAAAGAGACTTCCCCGTGGAACTAGGGTTAGGGTATAGTCTTGAGGGGGTTGACACCAGATATTCTGCCAAAGAAAGATGAAGCTGTCTAAAAGTTACAGACTTGGAAATTCCGTGTCAGTTCCACTCTGTCCTACAGGATTGTTTTGAGTAGGCAATGACGCGATGGCAGTGAGTTTGGGTTTGATTTGGTTTTTCTTGAGGGCAGAACTCACATAATAATAGTGACCTCTATTTTCAGAACTGTTTACCTGGAACACTCGGTGAATAGTTAAGAAAATATTGTGTCTTAGTCCCTCAGAGCTACTATAGAGGAAAAACCACAAGGGAGTAGCTCTAATAATCAAAGTCGTTTTGTCACAATTAAGAAGGTTAGAAGTTTGAACTCAGGCTCCAGGGCAAAGGTTCCCTAACTTCCTTGGCCTATTGCTTCCTTCTCAGAAAGAAACTTACTAAGCACCCACATTTAGAAATTAGAAGTTTTTGTGCTAGAGCCCATAACAGTATAAAATATAGGTATCTGTTTTGTAGTGGTCCCTTCCCAACCTACTGCCCCCCTCCCAGGCATTCCAGCACTCTCCAGGGGTGTGATCCTCCACTTTGGAAAACACTGCCCTAGAGCAAGGTTCTCAACTTTCCTAATGTCGTGGCCCTTTAATATACAGTTCCTCATATTGTGATGCTCCCCCTCCCCCCACTATAAGATTATTTTTGTTGCTGCTTTATAACTGTGAGTTTTCTATTGGTACGAATTGGAGACCCCCGTGAAAGGGTTGTTCAACCCCCACAGGGGTCACAACACACAGGTTGAGAACTGCCACATTTTGCTCTGGGGCAAAATCCCTGTCTCAGCTTCTCTATTGTTCTTCTCAGTTTCCGGAGATTGTCATGTCACATCTCTCTCTCTCTCCCCCATGTAGACTCACTTGCTTCTGTGACTGATCTCAAAAGTGACTAATCTTAAAATGTACCCTGCACTGATATGGCCTCATTAGCCTAACGAGGAAAGCCCTATTGTCAAATGGGGTTCTATAATAGGTCTTGGGTTTCGGCTTTATCACATATATTTTGGGGGTGAAACATTCAACCCAAAGAATGATATAGGTTCTACATTTATAAATAGAGATCAAACTCCAAATTTCAGGACATTGGAAAGCTGAACACGAAGATGACTCCCAGCTCCAACAGGCAGCCAAAGGATGACCGGAAGGAGGTGAGTGTGTTTATTTACCAAGAACTTCTTTGCTTGGCTCAAAAAAGTCCTGGGCCTTCATTGCAAGCCTGCTCTCCAAGAAAATGCAAAAACCAGCCCTTGTCTAAGGGACTGTGACTTCTGCAAGTTGCTAGGATAGCAATATATTTACCCGCAGCCACAGACATCTGGCTCAAGAACAGCCCACTCAGCACTCACAGGAGGCGAGATCATGGGGGTGCAATCAGGGTGAGATCTGGAAGGGGCTTTAACATCAGACAGGAAGTCGATAGCTGCTTAGAGGTGCCACAGCTGCTTAGAGAGTGTCTCCAGGTTTCACTAGCATAAGCTTTGGCTTCTTTGGGGGTTTCAGATTCACTTGTGATTTTCATCCACTTTTCTGAACTCACAAAAACTTTAAAAAACAAGACACACACATGCAAGGGAGAAAGGAGTCACATTGTCCACTCCATAGTTTCTAGGCCTCCAGTGAAGGGATATTTGGGAAAAGAAGGATATTTCCCTCTTCGGGCCATTAGGTGGGTATTTGGGAAATATGGCCAAGAACAGGTTGAAATTCAGACACAAGCACCAAATTCTGTAAGACTGGCTGCCTATGCACGGATTGGAAGCAGGTGGGTGAGAGTAAGAAGCTGGATTCGTCAAACTGCAGAGCAAAAGGTTGACTCACTGCCTACAGCAGAGCCAAGCACTTAGCTTTCCCGTGTCTGAAATGCAAATCAATTCAGCTGGGGCAGTCAAAATGGACTCACTTTCCTTTAAAACTTGTCCAAATCATCACATCTTTCAAAACTAACAGACAAAGCAACATTCCACCCTCCCAGCTCTGCGCTTTTTCCTAAGTACCTTCTCACATCATCACATATTCTTGTGGCCCACTTCTAGTTGTGTGTTAGGGTCCAAGGCAGCAAGGTCCATGCAGTGTCCCGTTAGGATGACTCAGTGATATTTCACAAATGTGTTCCACCTTGCATTTCCCTAAAGACTGGAGGAATCAACTCTTTGGTGAATGTTATTATTTCAATGGGAAAATGATCTTGTAGCTAATTATTGGTAGGGCTGACTCTAAGAAGCAAGCATGGGTCACATGCGTTTTACTGCGAATCACAAGGGCAGCTGTTAGAATCCAAAAGGTGCTTCACAGGGCAAAGAGGGGCTGTTCTGCTCCTGTGACTGTTTCCAACCTTGGAAACCCAAAGAGGCCACTTCACCTTCAGGTCCTTCAGGTCGCTATGACTCAGAATTGACTCAGAGGCAGTGCATTTGTTTTGCTTTGTTATTGTGTTGTCTTGTCTTATTTGGGTTGGTTGTATTTCAAGGGAGACTGGTACCAACACTTCTAAAAGTGCATTTCCTTTGGACTCTGTCCTTTCAAGGTGCACAGGATCATTCAAAGACTAAACAAAAAGAATCCTATTTGAAAACCCCTGGCTACAGGCCGAATATGCCTGAACTCTGTTGCAGTTTGTTGCCTGGGGTTTGTAGTTTGTCGCCTTTGTAACTGTAAACAGCCCTGGCCTCTGAAGCCAGACTTGCAGCTGTGCTGCCTTTCACTTGTTAAGTTTGAAGATCACGATATGCTAATTGCCTAAACTTGCTTGCCCTATAAAACTGGCTTACTTCTCACAAATCAAAAAAAAAAAAAAAAAAAAAAAACCCA